>VONZ01000590.1:30000-252500 GCA_012976165.1 Labeo catla
AGGTCCAGAATTAGCTTGCAACACCAGCCAAGAGTGGGTGAACCTAGAGAAAAATATTCAGCCATACACAGGTTTAAAAAAAAATGCAATGATCGATATTGGAGCTCTCTAAACGGAAGGCCTTGCTCTTAAAGAGAGATACGGGAAGTATATAAGAGCAAAAAAAGCTGATAATATAACATGTCAGCTAATAAACACACTCCATTCTATTCCCATATCACTTTGAGGAACAAATGTTGCTGCGCTTTAGCCGAATCATCACATGCATCCTGATCCCGTTTTCCTCTTTCTCCAGCCCGAGGAAACCCGACCCTCTTCCACACTAACTGGATATAAGTACTATCATCACAAACAGTTTAATTAGCCAGGAAATTAAAGAATAATAAACCCACGTATCAAATTAAATTATGCATTAAGTCTAATCACATTAGGGAAAAAAAACAAAAAAAAACAAAAAAAAACAAATAAGTAAATAACAGAATTGAAAAAAAAAAAATTAAAAGAAAGAAAAGTGGAATAATTTAATAATAGTTTTCTAAATTAGCTTCAATTAAAAAAAACAAGTCTTCAAACACACATTTGAGGACTTAAATGACATATAAATGAAGTAACTATATGATAGCAAATAATGGCAGCCCTGAATATCTGACAGCGCAGCACAAAAGTGCGGAGGAATCTGCACTATGAAGGAAGAGAACTGCAAAAACACCATTAGGAAAGAAAAATGTTGACAGAAGTGAAGTTTGAAAAAAGGCAAAAGGAAGAAAGAGACAGCGCATGAGCGTGAGAGGAAGGAGGAGAGAAGTGGAGTCAGAGCCCTTGCCTAATCATGTGGTGGTCACACTTCCTTCATTCGGCCTGTGCGTTTCCTGTTCTTATTGTGTAGGTGTGAGAAACCAAAAAGGGTTTGAGCTATGAGCTGCACGTAGACATATGTACACATGCAGCGAGTCCTGCAAATGCGTCTGAATAGATACAGATAGAGGCTTCGCTCTGAGCGAGACGAGGTTCAAGCAGAAACTCAGCGTGAGAAAAAAAAAAAAGAGACGCACAGGAACTTCCTATAATGTGCATGTTCATCTTTTTCTTATCACTAACATCAATTAATTTTTTTGGTTTTGTGGTGCTCATATGTAAAAAGTATGAGAGGGTGCGACCAAATGTAAGAGGCTTCCGGTGTCAGTTGCTGTCAGTTATTTTAGATGCAGAAAAACAGTCCACTATGCTGCTTTATATTGCAAACTGGTATTTGTTAGCATCTTATTTTAATACATTAGCATATTCATAAATGCACTTAGACTCCTATGATTTCCACGATGCGGAAAACACAGATGGAATCATGAAATCCAGTCATGAAAATGGAATTTAATTTATGACGCATGTCATGGAATTTGTCACATTTTTGGATGAAGAAAGCAAAAGTACGTCAGTACACTTAAATCAAAACGCAGCATGGACGAGTATCTGTGAATATTAAGCCGCAAATATACTATTTAAATATGAATCCTGCATGCTCTGCGCATCTCTGTGAGGAGAATGAATGGCGAATAAGTGCGATTTCGTTTACTGAAGCACACATGCCGCTTACAGTGTTTTCAGCCTCTGAAATAGCTCTAAAATAGCTTTAATTAAAAACAAAAACTTCAAACATACACATTTGAGGACTTAAATGACATGTATATGATAGCGACTAATGGCAGACCTGAATAAAAAGTGCAGAGGAATCTCCAATATGAAGAAAGAGAATTGCAAAAACACCACTAGGAAAGAAATGTTGACACAAGTAAAGTTTGAAAAAGAGTTAAGGGAAAAGAAAGAAAGAGAAAAAAAAAAAAAATGCTATTTAAATATGAATCCTACATGTTCTGCGTGTCTCTGTAAGGAGAATGAATGGCGCAGAAGTGTGTTTTCGTTTACTACACACATACCGAAGCACACATGGCACTCATGGCATTTTCAGCCTCTGCCGCCTCAATAAATGAGTACAAGAATGCATAAGCAATCTCTATAACTGCTCTGAGAGTCAGTTCATGAGGATTTTACCATTTCTTTTGAGAAAAACTACCGTCCATTTACAAACAGAACCTTAAAGATCTTCACAGCAACCCGTCAAAATAAAAGTTTGGTTTAACTTGAAGAAATGGTGACAGAAAAAAAAAAAACATTACTAAAATGTAACGATAGCACTACTAATAATAAAATTATTATTAAAACTATTACAATTATTATAAAAAACTATTATTATTATTTTTAAGGAATTTTTACCAGAAGAAAATATTTACCAGAATTTATATACCAGAAAAAAATAAAAAATACAGTGTTTGTGAAAATTAAATAAATAAATAAATAAATAAATAAATAAAATATTACAATTTTTTTTTATTAAATCAATGAATTAGAGATGCTTTTTAATAAAATTTCATGTAACCAATCAAATGGAATCCAGAAAAATAAAACTGATTTCATAGGACCCTACGCACTGGTTTGTAGCACATATAATTTTACCAGTCACTGCGCTGTATTATCCATCTAGTTCTTTACCTATAGCAGCTACTGAACCGGAAGTACACAGAAAATAGCTTACTTCTACAATGCAAAATGAGGTGAATTTTTAGTAGGCAAAGTATGGAACCAGACCTAGGAAAGGAGGATAATGTAAGGATAACATTATACATGAATAACCTTCAGAAAGAAATGTTCAAATATTCAGATATTTGATTTAGGGACCTTTTGAAAATTTTTTGGCTTTGCATAAGATTACAAACAAGCTATTAGCCAGAAGGCACTGATATCTGTGATGTTCAAAATCAGCCTTTGCAAAGAGTGGTGTGATACATAACATTTTTACATATATGAACCGTTTCAGATAGATAGATAGATAGATAAGCCTACAACAGAATTTTAATTGCTTTCTTTTTCATATTTGTGCTGAAAAGCATAGCTCATTCAACGGTCAATGCAAGTAATACTCTGTAATATATTTGTTGCTACATAATGATATGGAACGGAAAAATCAATACTGCTTGCTTTTATATTCTTTCGTTACCAGAGTTTCTTTTTTAGAATACTTGAATGTCCTTGATTTTATTTGCCCATGTCACTTGCAACCTGCATATCTGTTAACAGCTTCCACAACACTGCATACATTGGACATTTTAGTCTGAAAATGGCCTCTACCACTAGACCACAAAAAAAAAAAAAACAGGAAGTAGACAGTATTAGTTAGTGCTCTTCACTGTGAACAGGTGACACTGAATCAGCAAGCTGCTGTCCGGCGGGTCTCAGCTTCCTCAGTTCTACATCTGGCCTGTCCAATGATTTATAAATGTCAGAAAACAAAAAAAGTCACGAGAACATAATTAAGCATAATGCACATAATAAAGTCCTTTCTGTATCATCCTGAATTCTCCCTCTCAGAAACACACTCAATAACAACCTCAGGGTAACACAACCATCACAGCACAAAGTCTTGTCATAACTCACACGAACAGACATGAACAACACACACAGGGAAAAATCTGAATGATCAGTACATAAATTCATAAAGTGTTGTGAAAGATGCATGTACATAAACACACACACAAGCAATGCGAGTGCAGATGAGAAATGCACGGGTCATGCTTTCGCTGCCGTCCTGAACATGCGGCTTGCGTCAACGCCGCTCAGCGTGTGTTCCTGTTGCCTGCTGACTCTGTGTGCGTGTTTGCATGTTTTTCTAGCTCAAGAGAGGACAAGGAAAACAGCAAAACTTGCAGACAAAGATGGTATGAAAAACATTTTACGCCCTTGTTTATGGAAATACACTTCAGAAGCCAGTGTAAGCCACGCTGTTGCCAGGAAACGCTGTCCCAAGCCTTCTGACCCTAACAATTTTATCCTGGACCCATGAATTAAAGCAACAGCCATACCTCTAAGAGAAGTACTTCTACTACTGCTCTTCGTCTCAATCATATGACACTTAGACACAACACCACACTCCGAGACTTGATGCTGTTTCTTTAATATAAACTCTTTATTATTAAATTATTAGACTGCAATATTCAATGTGAATTTTTGGTCAGAACATAGATTATAATAAATATAGCTCATCTAAAATGTCTGAGGAAGTAAACTGACTACAAACGTGATAAAGGCCTAAACAGGAAAGAACAGCAAAGAAGAAGGAACAACTGAAAAAACAGCCAAGATCAAAACTCCAAAAGGTTTAAGAGGTTACATACTATTTGCATTACTATATTATTTTAGATTTCAAGTTTACTTGAGTATGAATTAAATACTGAGATGCCATCAAAACTAAACCAGTGGCAAAATATTGTGCAATGTATTTTAACAGGAAAATGTTACACTAGATGTGGTTTGTAGATATCCTTTAAAAAAAAAAAAAAAGTATTTCCGATCTTAAATTTGTAAGTCAAAACATGACCAGCAATTAACATGGAGAATAGATGATGTTTCAGGATTTAGACAAATAAGGGTTATCTGAGAGTGGGACATGGCTCATCACACCACTGGGTTGGGCTGTATGGATGGTTTACATATACAAACACAAATACAACTCAGGATTCAACCTTAACACTCATTCAGGACAATCAAGAAAAAAAAAAAAAAAAAGTTAAAAAGTTAAAATGGACAAGGTTGTCTGGTTTTTAAAAAGACACGGAGGAGGCATAAACATTTACACATAATTATATTATCATAGAAAACTGTGTCACACTCAGAGTTGACAAATGGCGTGTGCTTGCTGAGAGCAAGCAGGACAAGAAAGTAATAGTTTGCCCAAAAATTTAACTTGTGTCACCATTTACTCAAATCTGCATGACTTCCTTCTTTGACATAAATGAACCAAAACCATTTGGTTACCACCATTAACGCACATTTTTTGTGTTAGGCTGAAGAAAGCCACATAGGTGTTTATATGATGGCAGAAATTTTACTTTTGGGTAAACTATTCCTTTAGCATCTCAGAACCCATTTGCTTGTAGTCTGCATTCCAGTTCTTTCTGCTCATACACCATTCTCCAGGTTCATTAAATTCAAATTAGTGCAGTTGTAAATATAAAGTTATGTAACACAGAATGACAGCACAGCTCCAAAATCTTCCTTCAGGTGAATAAAATGAAAATGGTTTGAGGGCTCAATAACCTTTCAGTGCTGCATGAAAGTGATTTTGACAGAAATCTATTTTTGCATAATATAATTTTATTATTAGCAGCAACAGTAATTTAATTTTGTTATTATTAGGGATGTAATGATATAAACTGTCTCAATATTATCGTGGTCACATAATGATATGAAATGATAGATTTTCAGTGCAAAAAGTGTCGTTTTTAAAGAAGTCCACTTCCAAAACAAAGATTCACATACAATGTACTCACCCCCTTGTCATCCAAGATGTTCATGTCTTTCTTTCTTCAGTCGTAAAGAAATTATGTTTTTTGAGGAAAACATTTCAGCATTTTTCTCCATATAATGGACTGATATGGTGCCCCGATTTTGAACTTCCAAAATTCAGTTTAAATGCGGCTTCAAACGATCCCAAACGTGGTTGTAAGCGATCCCAGTCAAGGAAGAAGGGTCTTATCTAACGAAATGATCAGTTATTTTAATTTAAAAAAAATTCAATTTAAATACATTTCAATTTCAAATGCCCATCTTGCCTTTCTCTCCCTAAACTCTGTGTATTCTGCCTCAAGACAGTTAGGGTATGTCGAAAAACTACAATCGTATTTTCTCCCTCAACTTCAAAAATCATTTCAAAATCATTTCAAAATCATCCTACATCGCTGCAGAAATTCCAACCCAGTCTTTGCACAGTGAACATACAAAGAAGATCAAACACCCTCAACAAAAAAGGTAAAACAGCGATATAGGACGATTTTGAAGTTGAGGGAGAACATGAGATGGGAGTTTTTTGACATACCCTAACTGTCATAAACTGGAACAAAAACAGTCCAGGCAGAGTAAGACAAAACGAGCATTTGGCATTTAAAAGTATTATATACTGTATATAATATAAAGTATTATATACTGTATATATTGTATACTGTATTATTTTTATTAAAATAACTGACTGTTACGCTAGATAAGACCCTTCTTTCTCGGTTGGGATCATTTACAACTGCATTTGGGATCGTTTGAAGCCACATTTAAACTGAATTTTGGAAGTTCAAAATCGGGGCACCATATCAGTCCATTAAATGGAGAAAAATGCTGAAATGTTTTCCTCAAAAAACAATTTTTTTTTACGACTGAAGAAAAAAGACATGAACATTTTGGATGACAAGGGGGTGAGTAAATTATCTGTAAATTGCTGTTCTCGAAGTGGACTTCTCCTTTAAAATATATTTAAACTTCTTATTCGAACATAAAAAAGGTCTTTAAAGTTGCGTTTTGGGCTATTACGTTTTGGCACAGTTTCTGTCAACAAACTAAAACCGAAAGCAAAATATGGTTTAATGCTTTCATCAAGTTTTGAGTTGAGGCGATCAGCTCGTGATCCGATGTTTTCCGTGCCTCAGAACGGCTCCGTTCACAGTAAATGCTTGCAGGGAACTTGTTTATTACATGTACTTTGAGTTTAGCGTGTGTTTGGGAATGGAACGGCCACCAGTTATGTTTTATTTTTGCGGCAAATGTATACAGCATTTCACTAGATTGGTAGTGAGACGTGTTTTCGGAAGTCTGTTTTCACTAAAGCTGGAGTTTTCCTTCAAAATAAAAGCTCTGCTGTCGTTTCTGTCAAAATAATGCAGTATGAATTGCTGACAGCTAACGGTGTAAATGGTTATGTTAGAGCAGTCCAAATTTAAAACATCTCTTTCAAGTGTAGAAATTAGAAAAGTATTGTAATTTCCCTACTGTAGTGTACAGCAAAAAGAACATACCTATGAAATATATTTATTGTCATTTATTTTGCAGTGCAACTGTTTTACAATCTATTACTGTCATTTGTTGTTATTATTATATTCTAATTTGTTTGGCTTCCTAAGCATGCCACAAATGAAAAGAGGGTTGAGTCCCCTTTAAAGTTTTTAAAGTCGGTTCACTGACTTTTTTTCTAACTTCCAAGTTAAGAACATGGGTCGGAGCTCTTAATTTTGAACTCTTAAAGTGCATTAGATTGAATAATGTAACTTTAAAATGTACAAAATGTTTTGGGTTTTTTTTCCCAATTTTTCCATTTGTCTTTTTTTTTTTTTTAAATATCGCAATAAATATTGTATCATGAACTTCATATCAGATTTTGATATTGTTACATCCAACGTTATTATTATTATTATTATCAATAATGAATACTATTATTCTCTTATTATCATTATTATTACTACTGCATTCAGAGATTTGGAACATTTCAGAACGATATGAGTGGAAAGTGGAAATAACTGTCTAGTTTGTGTTTTATATGTTATTATAATACATTTTATAAAAATCACAAATGAACAGTCTAAAAAAAAATGTCCCTGGTTTTCCATAAGGCAGTGAAAGTAATGCTGTCCAATTGATGACTCATCTGATTTTGATAAAAATTAACAAAACGTTCTGGGACAAATGATCTGTTTAAACATTAAAACAAGTGAAAATAATAATTTACTTGTCCTAAAGACAGGAACTAGGAAATGCATAACATCAAGCCCTAATAACTTCATCAATCATACTGTAAACAAATCCTCCCAAATGACAAACAAATAGACACTCACATTTGGTGACACGTGTGCAGTAAAAACAAGAAATTTAAACAAAGTAAGTGAGCATGCAAATGTCCCAAATGCAAAAAGAAAATTTAAGACCAAACCATGGGAGAGGATCCAGCAGGAAGAGACAGCAGTGAGAAAAACAGACACAGTAATGGATGGAGATAGTAAATGTGCGTGTGTGAGCGACTTAATCAATCTCACTGTTGTCTTAGTATGGAGCCAAGGGAAGCACCAGGGATGTCTGGTTATAATCACCTGTCAGCCGTTTACACACGCGGACAACTTACAGGACACTAGGCTAACCGTTCAGACATCGTGTGACATCACAGAACGGTTGTTGTCAGAGAGCAAGTGTGCACTAACACCCGTAATTACAGCCTATTTTAAAGAGCTCGTCCCTCTCACTTTCAACAGCCATTTTCAACATCTAGAGCAAAGTAGAAGTTATTTGGAAAAAAAGATATAGAGGTCAAGTACAAGCAATTTCCTAATTAAAACAGCAATATAATAGAAAAAAGGAACCCAGCTAAGATCGCTTCTCCATTTTATTATTTTTCCATTGCAGAGGTGCTGCATGTGTAAATGTTGTTTTTCTAAACCACTTCCCATTGGGAACTCAAACTGGTGAATTCTTCTGAATTCTTGCTTTCCATAATAGGAGCTTGGGGGACAGTTTGAAGTGATTCACAATATCTTATAAATGCACAGGCCAATTCTCCTGACAACAGAAAAAGTTTTTAAGAACTTAGTTATTCTTAGAGAAAGTCAGACTGTTTATATAATTATATGTGCTTGCTTAGACAAAAAACAATATTACCCCTGCTCATACCTCATTCAAACCCCTAATCTTTGGTAACCACATGGATGATAGCATAAATTGCATGCAATTTCTTAAGTAAAAGTATAATATTACTTTATATGAGGAAGTTTTTCAACTGGAAAAAATAGGGACAGCTCACCCAAAAATGAAATACAACTGGAGTTATAATAATACAATTGGAGTTATATTAAAAAAAATGTCCTGGCTCCTCCTAGCTTTATAATGGCAGTGAATGGCTGTTGATGTTCAATAGTCCAATAAAGTTTTAAATATGAATATTTTTCTTACACAAACCCATCGATTCACTTCAGAAGGCCTTTATTAAACTCCCAGAGTTGCATGGAGCATTTTTTATGATGGATGGATGCACTTCATTAACAGCCATTCACTGCCATTATAAAGCTTGGATAAACCAGGACATTTTTAATACAACTCTGATTGTAATCATCTTAAAGAAGAAAGTCATATGCATCTAGAAAGGCTTGAGGATGAGTAAATCAGAGGGTAATTATGAGGGTGAACTATCCCTTTAAGTACAAAGTATAAGACACTAGAAACGTTTTAGTGTGCATGTGTGAACCACCTAATTTTTAGCACACGATCAAATAGAGTATACTTTGAAAGGCATTGGATTACACTATATGCTAACGATAAGCATGTGCATCAAAACGGAGGTATGCTCTATACATTGAAGGTGGGATGTGCACTGTATCTAGATAACAAAATATTTCCGGCTTTGTTGACTTCAGCCAGTAAGCAACCACCCAGAACACCCTACTAACCATATAGCAATTTGCTAAAATGACTAAAAACTTAATTGAAACCACCCAAATCATCCTAGCAAGTTTTAGGCAGGCACGTGCCACTCATTTTCATCACAAAATGTAAAAATGTAGAGTAAGCATTCGTTTTTGCAAGTGTGGCCTTAATCAGCACACATAAACCCACAACATCTATGAAAACAAAACTGGTGGAGCGGAACATCATTCATCTGGGACAAAATCCCATAAGAGAGGTTAGCTCAGTCCACAGACTAGACTATATGTTAGAGGAAGCGGGCGCCTGTTAAATGTAGAGACTTAATCCATCAGTGCAGACAGGTGTCTAAATAGTCTCCAGTGAATTGCCCTTTCAGCCTAAAATGAGATAATGGAGCCATCAGCTGATGAATTAGAGGTGTGTGTGTGTGTGTGTGTGTGTGTGTGTGAGAGAGATAAACACACGCATACAACGAACCTAGGTGGCAACAGCAATGCTGTGACGGTGTTGTGTGCCATTACTGGTAGCACCCTTTCCATCTAGGTCAATGGGACTCAAGGGATAGTTCACCCAAAAACGAATTATCTATCATTATTTACTTACCCTCATGTCGTTCCAAACCTGCATGACCTCCTTTCTTCTGCAAGCGAACACAAAATGTGAAATCCAAAGTGTTTTTGTCTTAACAATGGGTCTAATGTTGTTTGAATCTGTGCGTGGACAGAAACATTCATCATAGAATAATGAATGAAGGTTTGGAACTACGCAAGTAAATAATGACATTGATCATTTTTTGGTTATTAAAATAGTTTCTATCCATTTACCTTGTCAAATGTTCACAGCAGACTCCTTGTGAAACTACAACTGTAATGTTTTCAATCACTAAGAGCAGAAAGGTGAAAAGGTGAAAAGATTAACAGGGCGATGTATATTATGAGGTCATGAGGGGGGAATTTACAACATGCTCATGTACTGATGCGAATGTGATTTAATGGACCACACCAATCAACCACACTACAAAATGAGGACAACATGAGGGGAGTACGAGTTTGAGCATGCAGATGTTTCAAGCTGGAGTATGGGGAATATACACTAACCAGCCTCCAGTAAATCCCCAACCAGTGTTCAACTCAGCTGCAGGATATTGCGCAAGTATGGTGCAAGTACAAAAACACTGGTATGGAGCTCCATGACATTTCGCTCAGCATTTAAACAACGTTTCCAACCACTTTTCCTGTTTTGGTCTTACCACAGTGATTCCCTGTGATTACAAAACTCAGAGTGACCTGAGGAGTCACTCCCAGTGCATGACAAATTCCCTGGAATAACTCATGGCTTTTTTCACTCACATCTCTTTTAAACTGTTAATGGACTAAAGAGCAATCATAAACGGACACTTGCGTATAAAAACAGCAACACAAGTTGCAAATTAGACAAGCACAGCCTTCCTGCTGTTTTAGTCCTCTATCTCCACCTTACTGCTCTAAAGCTTTTTATATGTTCCTATTCCTCCATTATTCTTTCCATGTTGTTCATCTAAACACTATTTCTTCCTAAATGTTGCTGTTATTTACTCTCATTTGCTTTGCTATTCAGACATTACATTTACAATTTAAACAATTATTATTAATTATTACAAATAAATTTGCACTTCCCAAAAATAACAATAATTTAGGCTGTGCTAGCTAATGTGCTAAATTGAATATTATGAGATGAGCACAAAGATTTTACATTAATATACATGTTTAAATAAAAATAGAAATATATTTGTTTTTAAAGAATAATACAAGAAGAACAATTTGAGTTTATGACAATTTGAAAAAAATCGGATTTTTTTTTTTTATCCAAAACAAATATTGCTAAACAAGAGATTAAGTAACGTATAAATAACAAATTTAATGCACTAATACTTTGCCTCACTGTGTCCTAAATGAAAAGTCATGTAAGAGATGGCAATGCCTACTTCACAGTGACCCGTCTCTCATGTTTGCAAACATTTATATAGGTCAAAATGGTGAAAATGGCTAACTAATTACTAAGTAAACAACCTGGACATCACTTAGGTTCATGAATCGAAATAAACAGACTTGAAACATGAAATGATCCGTGAATGAGTGGTTTTCAGTGAGTAAATGAAAGCTGCACCGCAGTGCTTGTCACTTGGATATATTTATTGTGTTTACAGAGGTTTTGACAACTAATGACTCGAATGGAAGGTAACTAAGTATAATGGACTAACCACAGTTCAAGCTATTGCATTAAAGGCATGCAAAACATTGTTATACTGTTACAGTTCTTTTTTGAAGCAATGCAAAATGTTTAAAAATTAACTTTGTGACTTGATATGTGACCCTGGACCACAAAACCAGCCATAAGGTCAACTTTCTGAAACTGAGATTTATACATCTAAAAGCTTGGCCAAGATACAACTATTTGCATATCTGGAATCTGGGGGTGCAAAAAAAAAAAACAACAACAACAAAAAAAAACAAAATCAAAAATCGCCTTCAAAGTTGTCCAAATGAAGTTTGTAGCAATGCATATTACTAATTTAAAATTAAGTTATTCTATATTTACGGTAGGAAATTTACAAAATATCTTCATGGAACATAATTGTTACTTAATATCATAATGATTTTGGCATAAAAGAAAAATTGATCATTTTGCTCCATACAATGTATTTTTAGCTATTGCTACAAATATACCCGTGCTAATTAAGACTGGTTTTGTGGTCCAGGGTCACATTTTAACTTGATATTAATAATACAAGCATATTAAAAAAAAACAAAGATATAGCATCAACCTCTTGATGATAAATGTTCTATTAACCTGGTAAATGTGTAAACAGAACTAGAACATGAATTTATACTAGATTAAAAAGAAATCAACACACACAGAAGGGATTTGCCTCCTCATTTCATAAGACAACACACACCGCTAAGCCTGCAAGATACACCAACACCCCCACAACTCCAGTGAGTGAACCACAAGAGAGGATGAATCACAATTTGCTTAGCAAAAACAGCAACAGGCAGGGGTACACTGTTGACATCCATGAGGGTCTTAGGTGGCAACATTTGTTTAGAAATAGCAAGTATGGTAAATAAAAAAAAAAAACATTATGAGTGATATCAAGCTTTAATTTACCCAAGGCTAATTTGAATGCACAGAAGGGCTGATGACACCTACCCAAAACGCCTCTTTTACAGCTTTGCAGTGCTATGAATGTGTGTCAATCAATATGAGCTAAGTTTGCTGTGCACCGCTTGCTCTGTAGTGGGCCGATGAACAACTGTTCCCCGCACACAAAAGCCATGCTATTTAATCTTATTACAATACAATAACCATGCAACAATCACTGCTCTCCTTCAAGTTCCTTTTCAAAGCTCACGTTTGTATTTCAGTGGCAAAACGAAACCTTGAGAAGAGAAATATAGAGGTTAAAGGGATTTCTCACAAAAAAAATTTTTTTTTTCATCTTTTTCTCACCCTCATGTTGTTCCCCTATGACCTACTTTCATCCGTGGAAGACAGAAAGGAGACATTTGGCAAAATTCTAGGAACTGTCAGCCTCGGTAACCGTTCATGTGCATCTTTTCTTCATTCAGTGGAAGTGAACGGTGACCAAGGCTTTTATTTCACACAACACCTTTCGTGTTTCACTAAAGAAAGAAAATCACAGGTTTGGTAGAACATAAGGGTTGAACATTAGGTGAACTGTCGCTTTAACCCTATAAAGCCATACTCTACTCTATAATTATTTAAAAGGTATAAATTGTAAACATCAAAACTTGCTGAAAAACCTGTTGCACACAATCTACTATCTACAATCTCTAACTACAATCTTACACTTTTTAGTAAGCAAAAATCCATTTAGTATATTTTTTTAAATGTTTGCATTCAGGTTGTGGTACATAATTGTAAAATATATGATTTTATTAAGTAATGTTAGAAAACCTTTCAGATTGTTAGTAATATTTCAGGACAAACATTAACCAAACTAAAGGTAACTTATGTTTACTTGATTAATTTTTTTTTTTTTTAAGAAAAGTCATGGTAAATTGCACAGATCAAATATGATACAACAGTTTTTTGGGCAACATCTGTTTGTACCTCTCTCAAATGTAACTGTATTGTATTGAATTGCATTGTGCTTTGACCCTCAAAACTAAAAATACAAAGCTTTGATCATAAAACTAAACATTTAAATATCATCTTTATATTACTGGGAGACAAAGAGTGACAACTGGCATTAATATGCATTTTTGCAGGTAGTATGTCATAGCATTAGACATTACAATCAAAATTTCACCTTACCTTTTTGTCATATAATACATCTACACTAAATTGCATATTTTGCTCAGTTTGGTCCTCTAAAAATTCAAGTGTTTTGAATGTGAGCTTTATATCATACATGACCCTGGACCACAAAACCAGTCTTAAGAAGCACGGGTATATTTGTAGCAATAGGCAAAAAATACACTGTACAAGTCAAAATTATTGATTCTTCTTTTATGCCAAAATCTTTAGGATATTAAGTAAAGATCAAGTTTCATGAAGATATTTTGTACATTTCCCACCGTAAATATATTAAAATTTAATTTTTGATTAGAAATATGCATTGCTAAGAACTTCAGTTGCACAACTTTATAGGTGAAATATTTATTTGTTTATTTATCTTGCACCCTCAGATTCCAGATTTACAAATAATTGTATCTTGGGCAAATATTGTCCAGTCCTAACAAACCATACATCAATGTAAAGCTTATTTATTCAGCTTTCAGGTGATGTACACGTCTCAATTTCTGTACACGACCCTTCTGACTATATTTGTGGGCCTGGGTCACATATATGGGCTATAAAAGACTGATGTACTGAATGTGATTCACGTTTCTGTATCATCTATGCAAACTTTAATTTTTTCTATACATATTTAAATTATTTATATATATCTAAATGTTTAAAATTCCATCTGAGAAAAAACAGATGATTTCATATGTCAGGCTTACAGGGTTAAGAAAATTAACATTATATGTGAATGTGAAAAAGGGCTCTTGCGTGTATTGTGCAAGTCCTAACTGTGTCATACGTCAAACCAACATTAAAACAGGGTATAACCTGACACGCAGCCCTCTGTTAAAGCCCAAAATGTAGCCTACAAATAGTCATGAGGCAGAAAGCCTATGGGTTTCCTCTCATGATGGTGTGAGCCGTGACATGTAAGCAGAACTGAAGGCACAACTGAGAGAATTGCTGGGTTACTCATCAAACTCAGCGCACGTACATGGTCGCCCACGACTCGACTATCTATCTACACTGCGCCTATAGGGCCTATTCTGCACAGACAGGCACAGAGAGGTGTTAAAATGAGATTTTAGGCTCATCAAACCCCGCCGCTTTTCTGCAACAGGAAATGTCGAGGCCTTTTCTGAAAGTTGAGGAAGTGAGCGTGCAGTGATGAGCAGGAATTTCTCGCACTGGGTGCGACAGACTTTTCAGTTTCGGGCAGTGGGGCGGAAAATAATAAACTGTCTGCTCATTTACAATCATGCAGCATTAAGATAACCTGTCATATTAAGGGCTTGTTATTGTAGCGAATAAAATAAGTAACCGCAGCGAGCGCTGCAAAAAATATATCAGTCACAACTTGGGTTCTCAAACAAGAAGATATCATCAGATCGCAGTTGATAACAAGCCGTTAAGGCAACTAAATGCCGCACTCCCACGCATACTCCGAAGAGATTTCAATTGCAAGGGTGTACAAGAACAGAGCAGGGCTGTAGATTTACGGTGTAGCGTGCTGGTCAGTCACCCCACCCTGGGTGAAGTACATAAGATGTCCAGTGATCATGTTTTTAAGAGCGTTTGCTTCGAGTGCCGATGCATATCATGTAGGCTACCGATTAAACGTGTGCCTCACTCAGACAGACTAACGTTTGTAGGTTTCCCACGCCATCCCTCCAGCCTTGGAGGTTTGGTGGGACCGTTCATCACAGGGTGGGCTGTGAGACTATGATATCGTGACTTCAAAATAAGAAGTCAGAGCCTGAATTGAACCTGCGCTGAAAACTGCCTCTTACCTGGTCCCCGCCTTGTCGCCCATCTCCGCAGGCCTTTTCCTTCAGTAAGGGGAAGATGCTGTGTAACAGATGTTTAACTGAGCCGAGACTTCGAGTAAAGCGGTCCTCCTTTCCTCAATCACTGCCACTCTCGCTGGCTTTCGCTGGGTAGTTTCCGCAGCCCAGAGACGGAAGCCTCTCACCCCACTCCGCTCGCTGCCGCTTCAGACAGCAAGCAACCGGGCTTTGGCCTCAGATTTTGATAGGCACCGCGAGTAGCCAATCAAAGGCGGAGAAATTTCTGACGTCATTCGGAGGGTCACGAAATCCTCCTACTTTGCCCTAGGGACTACCAATCAGAAATGTCGTTTAGAAAGAACTTGTGCTGCTTAGTACAGTATACGGGTAAAACTAAAACATTTACATATTTACGTGCATCATACGGCGTATCCGGGAGTCTGTTGAACGTTTCATTGGAAAAACGGTGAAAATGTATTTGTAATACAACTGACAGAATTTGTAAGACTTTTGCGTTTTCATCTAAATGTCAACCGCTGAAATGTTATCTCTGAACGCAGATCATTAAAATGTCAAAATGATGAGGCGAATGACATTAAACAGGAACGCAACAGACTGCGAAGGACTGATAAACTGCATTTGTGAAACGATAGTTAATTCTCTCCACGACGAACTAATATAGAGTTCGTTTATGGCTGCACATGACTTCCATCTAATTTCAGCATGTCACTAATGTCATTATCGAAAGAATTCCCATGATGGCATTATGTAACGCAGCCATGAACTCATGGCTCATGCAAACTTGTACAATAAAATAGAGCCTTGCGCCATCTTGTGACGTAAAGACGTAATGTCACCAAATGAATATCGAACATCTTAACACAACTGCGGTTGTGTACTAGTTGATGAATAACGCGATAGACATATTTAGAAAATAAGCCAGTAGAATACTTCAAGATGTTAAAGGAAACTTAAAATCAGGGATTCATAGTTAAAACGTTGATGATTTAAAGATCACATTGTACTAAGGACTTAATTACACAGCTGCCCCAAACTAGACTTTTTGAGTACATTCGTGAACCATGATGCAGCCAATGCTATTATTTAAGTGATGCATTTTTTTATAATTAATTATTTAAAACTATTGCTTGTATTGAAGAAAGAAATACAGTTAAGGTCAGAAGTTTACATACACCTTGCAGAATCTGCAAAATGTTAATTTATTTATTTATTTATTTTGCATGTTATTTTTATTTAGTACTGACCTGAATAAGATGCTTCACATAAAATATGTTTTCATATAGTACACAAGAGAAAATAATAGTTCAATTTATAAAAATGATCCCGTTTAAAAGTTTACATACGCTTGATTCTTAATACTGTGTTGTTACCTGAATGATCCACAGCTGTGTTTGTTTGTTTAGTGATAGTTGTTCCTTGTTTGTCCTGAACAGTCAAAGTGCCCGCTGTTCTTGAGAAAAATCCTTCATGTCCTACAAATTCTTTGGTTTTCAGCATTTTTGTGTATTTGAACCCTTTCCAACAATGACTGTATGATTTTGAGATCAATCTTTTCACATTGAGGACAAATGACAGAGTCATATGCAACTATTAGAGAAGGTTCAAACACTCACTGATGCTCCAGAAGGAAAAACGATGCATTAAGAGCTAGGGGTGTAAACTTTTCTTACTTTGCCTAAATATCACTTTTTTTTTTTCATTTAGTATTGCCCTTCAGAAGCTACAAAAGATACTTGCATGTTTCCCAGAAGACAAAATAAGTTAAATTTACTATGATCTTCAAATTCAAAGAATCAGAAAAAAATGGATCTTAAAATCATACAGTCATTGTTGGAAAGGATTCAAATTCACAAAAATGCTGAAAAACCACAGACTTTGTGGGACCTGAAGGATTTTTCTGAAGAACTGTTCAGGACAAACAAGGCACTCATGAACAACTGTCACTAAACAAAAAAAAACACAGCTGTAGATCATTCAGGTAACAACACATTATAAAGAATGAAGTGTATGTAAAATTTTGAACTGGGTTATTTATTAAAATTCAACTATTATTTTCTCTTGTGGGCTATATGTAAACGTCTTTTATGTGAAATATCTTATTGAGGTCACTACTAAATAAAACATTACATGCATTTTGTATGATCCCTCTTATTTTGCTAAAATAATTAACATTTTGCAGATTCTGCAAAGTGGATGTAAACGTTTGATCTCAACTGTATAAACAAGCCTTAAACGAAAATTTGCGATTTCGGTATGACTAGGTGCAAGGGCTATCGCTATCATTATAACTTTAAAACTTTAAACACCTGAGGTAAGGATCTGTGGCTATTTTTGTACGTTTTTCAATAAATATTGCACACATATGTGCTAGGTATTGTCATAAAGGTCTATTCATGCTGGTTTCTCTCTCATAGGTTCTTGGTCTACGTACAAATATACAAAACACAAATAAAAATGTTTCAATTTAATTGCAAACCTCAAACATATAAAATGAAAATCATAGATACAGATAAGTACAGATTTATCATCAGCATCGTTTCTAACTTTATATTCAACAAAAGAAATAAGAATTAAACTAGGGATGCACAATATGTCAGTGACCATATCAATATTGGCCAGTGTTGACATATTACCAGGGTTTATTTTTATCCAATGCTAACTTTTTATGCCAGATTTCAAGAGAGCTAACAACTCGTTTCTGCTCCATAATGTAACGTTTTGACCTGACTTCACAGCATTTTACACGAATCAGTATTTCTATAGTGCATTCCTAGATCACACAACAGTTAATATACAGTATAGGAAAGATAATACAAATATCTTTCCTACATTAATCACGGATGTGCTAATATATCATGTAGTATAGTAAACAACATATAGCGCACACCCCTGCAGAGGGACTAACTGACGTGCTGGTGGCAAATGCTCTTTTTAGCACTGTTTTTTTCCTAAACTGGACAAGGAAGAGGAAGCTAATGACAGTTTCAGCATGAAATGTCTGATATCGGTGCACAGTTTCAAACCATGACACCCTTCAACATGCAACATACTACAATCATAAACAATATCTACTCAATGTCAACCATATACAGAGCTACACACTCAGGAACCTCTTAAACAAACGAACAAAAAATATATATATAGGGCAGGGATTTACATATACAGGAAGGGTATTACTTGTGTAAAGGCCTTTTGTTATACAATTGGTAAAAGGATACAAAGATGGGCTAGGAAGACACTGGCTACCATGATGAAGTGTGATCTCCACATGTGCACATGCACTCACACGCACACAAAGCTGGAAGTAAGAAACTGTGGTAATAAGTCTCTCACCGAAAGCACACTAAACATTCCACTTCTATTAAAACAACAACGGGGCTATGAAAGACCACCAGTGTATTCCGTATCTACTGGACTTCAACGGGGGAGAAATAGGTATTATAATTGATCAAACATACAAAAATGACAGTCTATTCATCATCATCATATTCATCATCATCCTCTTCTTCGTCTTCGTCCTCCTCGTCATCATCCTCATCATCCATATTGCTCTTCATCATTGGTTTCGGAGCCATACCGTTCCCCATCATTCCCATGCTCATAGACATACCACCCCCAGCCTTGCCCTTCGTCTTGTAGTCCGCAACATCCTGCACAAAAAGGAAATATCGTTAAATTGGAAAATTCTGAAGTTGTGATTTGCTGGACTACTGAAGCATCTAAATCAAGACATGCCTTTTGATACTTGTCCTTCAGCTTGTTGGCCTTCATCAGATAGGGTTGTTTGTTAGAATCTGTGAGACTGTTCCACATCTCGCCGAGTTTTTTGGCCACATCTCCGATGCCCAAGCTGGGATACTGAGCTTTGATTTGTGGACGATGTTCCGAGCAGAACAGGAAAAATCCAGAGCTGATGATCATAAAAGGTGGCGAGATAAATTTATTCATCAACATTTGTAAGATAATGCTCTATTTACCCTGGAAAGAAAATAAAATCAAATTAATGTCTATCATTGAAAACTCCATGTAACAAATAAGATGCCAAAATATTAGAATATAAGGCAACATAGCAATTGAAACCCTGTTTACCCTCCTAGTGAAAAACAAATATACTGTATTTGAAATACATTTATTTAATGCTAAGTATACTACAAATACATTTACATATTTATGTACTTAATAAAAATACCTTGCAATTGTACTTTTAGTGTACTGAAGTGGTATAATTGTAATTAATTTTGTACTTTATGCACTTTAATAATTTATACAGTGACATTAAACCCTATTTTAGGCGTAATATTTAGAAATGTGCATTGTGCACATTACAAGTAGTACTCCAAATAAACTTTTATCATAATGTTTATATCAAGAAGTCTCAAGTGATATGTCAGTAAATGTGTTAACAGATTTGAACTATACTTAATTTATAAAATAAATATAAATATATGACTTTTTTACTAGGGCACCAGCATCAAATTAATAAAATATCCTTTGTAATTTTCGAAATACTGATGTGATGTGTGTCAGGTCTACTCACGGTGGTCTCTTGGGTGCGTTGGGATCCTTCTTTTTGCCTCTCTTGCCTCCAGGCATGTAATGCATCATCTCTTGATCATAACGCACCTTATCCTGTTTGGCCATGTCTTCAAACCTGGATTTCTCTTTATCAGACATCGCCTACGCAGCAAATCAAACAAAAGAGAATTTTCCACTAAGAATATGAAAGTACTTCTGCATTGCTTGATTTAAATCATTTGAGTCAAATAACATTAGGAAATTTAATTTTTCAAATCTAACCTTCCATCTTGCAGAGCATCTTTTGGAGAATTCTGAAAAGCTGACTGGAATCTCAGGGCTTTTCTTCTTGTGCTCCTCTCTGCATGTCTGAACGAAGTAGGCATATGCAGACATCTTGCCCTTGGGCTTCCTAGGGTCTCCTTTTGCCATTTTCGTTGGATGAGAGGGGCCTGTGTCCACTGACGTCTTCTCTTGTGCTGTATTCGTATCTAAAATGATAGGAAACAAAAAGCATAAAACAACTGAAAAAAAAAAAAACATTACCAATTTTGTCAGGTGTGATTATTAAAAACTAATTAAAACACAAAATGGCTTAATGCACTTTTATTTATTTATTTTTTTTAAACAGAACTACATTTTTTTTTTTACATGAGTGGGGTGCAGGGCTTATTAGACTAAGATGATACACAAAGGGAATTCCAGGCCCGTCCTTCTTGCATGGGGGATGTGAACTGATTATTAATGAGACTGATTGGTGTTCACAGCCTTTTTTTGGAAAATACAATCTGCCAGCCCCATATTCTTTGTGGATACTGTGCTATAGCAATTAACAATACACCTTTTATTGTTTGTTATTATTAGCAAAAGTTTGGGCTACTCTATTGCACAGACATGAATTTCCTTCATGCACAGTCTTATAGGTTATACAGAAGTGCACTTGGGCGCTCATGCGAGGATGGTTGTGGTAAGCAATGAAAGTGGCTTCTAAAAACAAAAAGGCTAAAATTACTCAACATCCTTCACACAAATGCATCCTCATGACAGAAACTGTTGTTTATTTTGGTAAATCTTTTACGCCTTATTAAAATTTTATTTCGAGCTCAATTGCTTTTCTTGGTTTAAAACTATGCATTACAGCGTTCTGCCTGTTTACAAGCATATAGAGGCTGTTATATATAGCACTGGTATAAGCTCTGCCTTGCGCTGCTGTTCTTCATTCATTAAAATGGCTTCTTTGCAGAGCGAGCAAACAGATGGGTTGACCGTGCAACAAAGCAACACACACCCCCTTGGGTTTAAAAGACGATTTAAACGATCCAAGGGGTTTAATTAAAAGAAAAACATATTTATCAACTAAAATAAATGTTGTACTTTAAGTTTCAAATTACTGTAAAAGCCTGTCAGTCCATATTTCGGCGCATTTAACTGTTTTTCCAAGTTGAGCCCTAGCTGTCGCTTGGCGCAGTGCTGCCTTAACAAAGACTACAGCCAGCCATTGCCTATGCGAGTATAACAGCGCAACTGTCAAGCTGGAAAAGATGATAAATCGCAATGCACTATTTTTATTTTAATCCAAAGAGTTAGAGATAGACATTCTATGGCGAAAACGAAAAAAACGGACAGTTTTTCATGTAAAATGGATGTTTTCTGTCTGAAATTATCCCGTCCTTGCTGCGTGAAGGAATAGCTGCTCGTCAATGGTCTCAATCGCCAGCCATTTTAATACAAGGCAAGCGCGCTTGTTTAAGTTGGAAAAGGAAAAATGCGATAACATGTTTCCAGCGCGTTTACAGATTCGTTTTTCACATAATAAGATAGAGAGCAAAGAATAATCGCATAAGCGAATGATCTCGGGAACCAAATATTATATTTCGCGAAGATGTCATCGAAATCGGTCTGTATAGAAGAAGGCAGGGTGGTTCATAGACAGGACACAGCGAGCCATATTCAGCAGCGATGCGCGTATAGAATACAGAAAAAAAAATCAGTTTAATAACTTTTAGTCTTTAAGTATAAGGAAAGAAAACAGTATGAGTGGTGATAACAGTAAATATGAAAATTACGTTTGACCTCTATAAAAATGCAGTTTTATTGACGTTTCTGTGATTTAATAGAAATAGGCAATATCTCAGAAAGACAAAACGCAAAGATTCGCAAACAAACTGCAAATATGCATAACTCCTACTTGACCTTCACATATGAACAGATTTATTGAAAAAAATCACATTTATTCTCTTTAGGGGAATAAATGTTAGTTTCACGTTTAATTTATAAAACACATATAAATGTGAATTAAATTACATATTTGAGCAAAAAATGACTGAAATGTGTTGTGTTAAATATTAGACGGCATTCCGTACCTGTGTTGTTGAGTTGATTGAAACCTCGCCACTGTCTTCCCTTCTCTCTCCTCTTTAAACCCCATGCGCTCAGCCTCGCGCTAGCTCAACACGAGACCGGCCTGATTGGCTAAGCAGTCTCGCCGATTCAAAACAACCTCCATTCCTCGCCATTGGGCAGCGCTGCATGCACATCTAGCGACTCTTCTTCCAGATTGGTCCTGTCGAGGGTTTTCGTATGCCCGGCCTCTTTACTTTACTTTTTAGGATTCTTAGAGAACTCACGCAGAAGAACTCTGGGCTTCAGTTCTTCTACATTTTCCATGTTAAGGTTAGTTCCAATATATGACACTTTGTCAACATGGATTTAGAGGATGCTTAGTAAACCTGCAAAGGAACAAACACCAGGTTGCCGTTCTTGTATGTTGTTTTGAGTTGTATTTTTTTTTTCATGTAGTAATAGTCTAAGTAATAGTGTAAGTAGCGTAGTAATGATTCCCACCAAAATACAAAGGATGGATTATAGTCCTGCAAGGACAAGACTTTGTCACAGTTGTAAAATATAAATGTAAAAAAGGCAGGAAAGCACTTTATAATTACGTAATTAAGCATAATTCCATTATAAATGGGCCATTCTACAGAACTGGTCCAAAGTCAGAGTTGGAAACGTTTTGAAATAAATGTTGTTGTTTTTTTTTCCAAAAAAATTGTTTGTATGCAGATCCAAGTTACACATTTCTAGTAATTTTGCAGTTAATTCTCATTGTATTTTCAGAAAGTTCCGAAATTTGTCACTACCGCAACATCGTAATAATAATTTAATTAAAAGGGTTATATTGACTATTAAGATTTTGCTTACATCTACGTTGTAAATATGTTTTTTGCTGTTTTATAAATTTTTTTGAAGGTAAATCAATACCAGTTACGTTTTTAACAATATTTCAAGTGTAATTTATGAGATTTGTTGTATTTTGAATCCAATTTTTCTTCGCAGAAGGCAAAAAGTTGATTATACTAATTTCAAAATTAAGGATTTATTAGTTTGAATATATATTGAACCAAAAACTATCATAACATCTTAGTTGATAATTCAGCATACTTTATTTTTGAGAAAACATCCCATGTTTCGGTAGTGACTGCACATTTTCAGTAGTGACAGTAATCTTTTGGTAGCGACCACATCACATTACAGCATTTTAACATATTAAAACATACTAAAATACAAAAAAAAAAAATGCATAACTCTACTAAACTTTTCTTTATTTCCCTTAAACTTAAGGATTATGTGTTCCCTTTTGTCATGTTTCGGTAGTGACAATTTTATGGGATAACACCTAAAAAACCAAAGATGTCACTACTGAAACTCCACCAAATGTTTTGGTAATGACTGTTTCGGAAGTGACAATTTTAGATACTTTTGAACCTAGCTCTAAGATGCTAATCAACACATGGTTAGCTATCACTGTTCTGAACAGTGGTACACATATAAAAACTAAATGGTATGGAATAACTTCCAAAAAATACTTTTGAACACATACGTCAAAATGATGGGGCCTATCTACTCACCATCTAGCTATGAGAGAGAGTGACACGTGTACACAGTGTTGCCAATTTAGCAATTTTGTGGCTAGATTTAGCAACTTTTCAGACTACCCTAGCAACTTTTTCGTCAAAAAGCAAATTTAACTATTTTTAAAATTTATTTGGCAACTTCTAGCAACTGTGACTCAAAAAAAGGCACACATTTTCCCTCTAAATTACACAAAAAGAGGAAATCAGTCGTGTCTAGCAGTACACATATCACGTGAATTAAGTTGCTAGTTGCAATAATAATAACATTGCTATTGGTTTGTACCTGCACTTCTTGATCAGTTAAAAAGATGTAGATAAATGGAAAAGGTACTGGTAATTTTTAAATTCAGGTTAAAACCCTGTGAAAAAAATCAATGCAGAAAATTCCTTCAAATTAAAATAGTACATTATGCCCTATTTTACACTTTCCTAAAAATGTAGCATACTAACTAACTTCCAATACACTACTCAAAATATAATTGTTCAGAATGTGTAGTTTTACTAGTTAATAAGAAAAAAATATAATTGTTAAAAAATTTGTAAATATTCAATAATTCAATGTTGTATTTAAAAATAAATATATTATATTATTTATATTTTAATATTATTTTTACTAACAAATCTAAATTAACATTTCAGATCATATTCAGAATCTTTTTTTTTTATTATTATTTTGAGTGATCTGACTGTGTATTGTATGCAGTTTTGCCTTGTGATTATATAATGATGTCATCACACACAACATAATTTAGCAACTTTTAGCAACAAATTGTCCGGCCTTTAGCAACTTACCCTGAAAATAAGTTGGCAACACTGCATGTATATTTCCTGATCATAAATGTAGGGGTGTATATAAAATCAGTCTCAGCCAATGGACTAAAACATACACTGTTTTGGTAGTGACGTGAAAATGCGGGACATAAAATTTTAGAATTTATTGAGAAAATATACAATAAATAATTTTTTGAACTTCACTTTTTAAGAGAATCAAAAAGATACTTTTAAAAAATACAATGGAAAAAAATACAAAAATTATTACAATATCATTTTAATAAGTTGAAATCTAGGGGTTAGGGTTCGAGACAGCTGCCTCCCAACTGAAAATATGTATATAAATGACGATTATATACATATCAAGCTCATAATATTTTAAATATTATTGTGGGTTTCAATAGATAATAGAAGGATCTTAGTAAACATCTAAGATTTAAATACTTGCATGTTTTTTTTTTCCTCAAATATAAGAGAAAAAATTTGCAATAAACACAAAAATGTACTGCAACTAGTATCAGCCCAGGTGAAAAACAAGTGCTCTATTTTCACGCACTAATTTTGTACCTTATATACTAAAAAAAACATTCTTTAGTACTTAAGATAATCTGAAATGTGCTACTTTTTGACATGAATATGATAATATTTGAATATTTTTTTACATGAAAATGAATTAAAATGTGCTTTTAACAAACTCTCTTTATTAAAAATGCATTTAGTTACCACTTGTAGTACACTTGAACCCACTAGTGCATGAAAGATAGGTTCAAGTGTATACAAATGGTAACTAAGATGTTCTTAAAATTATCTTAGAAATTTTAGTATATTAAGTACAAAATTAGTGAGTGAAAATAGAGCACTTTAATTACGTCACGGAAGTGCACTTTTTTCACCTGGGAAGGCTGATATGTTCATCATTGTTAGTGTCATGAGCGGTTAACACATATTTCTCACATCTGTTTATTTCACACATTCAAGCACTGTTCTATATAAATTTTACAGTTGCTGGGACACTGCAGGCCTATTAGCTTAAGGCCCTTGACAGATGGTTTAGATAAGGATGGTTAAATATTTTGTGGGCATTTAAACCGTAAACTATCAGTCATTTCCAGTGTGGTGCTTGAAATCATATTTACCACCACATAAAACTGTTATAATATACCCTGCAGGGTTCATGCATACTTTCTTTTCTTTGATATTTTATAGGACGTAGCAGATTGTAATAGACCCATTTTGTTTTGTATTATACTACATTATTATGATCGATGTCTTCAGTGTTGTGCCTGAGAAGAGCAAGACCAACACAATATGGTGTTCCATTCAAATCAGCACAAAAAAAGATCTCTTGACTTGTTTCATATGCACTTGTATATAATTTTCGCAATGTTTTATGTTTGCAATGTAGACTGTCCAATGACAGTCTAGCAAACATAAATCAAAATCTGTTTTGTCAAATGTCATGTGTGTCATCTTATGCTTTCTACAGACTGTGAGACTTCAGCAGTCCTGTAAGATCATTACAAATCACAATGCACAACGTAGAACTAATAAACTTGTGTACGACATACATATAAGTAGACTGTACCAATGATATGTAGTCGTAAGCTACAATGCAGCATAATACAGAAGAAAATACATTATGTGCTAGTGGTAAACAAACACAGCAAGAATCACTTGAGCTTTGGGAATGGCGTTTTTAATGTGTACTGAAAAAAAGGAGGTGGTGGAGAAGGACAGTAAATTCTTTATTGGAATCCCACATACCGGTATTCATTTTAAGTCTTTCAGCCTCAATGGCATTTATGTTTTAGCACCATGTCACATTGATCAATTCATCCTTTGATGTTGCATTTTTATTGGCTAGTCAGTAGTTGTAGGTCATAGCAGCAAACACACTGTGAGATAGTCATCCCAAATTTCTGACACTGTCAGAAAATTATTGCAGGCTACCTTTGGTCACAAGACCATGACAATGGCTGTTTTTGAACCTCTCTCACAGTATGATGCAGGACCACCATTTAGGAAACACGGCGAAAAAAAATCGCCAGGATTGTTTCACAATGGTCATTTATTGCTTAGGACAGCCCCAGATCATACGTGGATGTATCCACCTTTTTCTTCAACGCGGAAGTAAGCCTATGGGTGAGATTTCCAGTTCAGTATCCGCTTAGAAATAACAAGAATAACATTGTGCAGTAAACGGTAAAACTGTTTGCACTACAAACCAGTGTGTTCATAATTAAGAAAATACATTAAAATAATATGGTAAGACATTTGCAATATCAAGCAACAAAACGAGCCATTTCGTACAGCTAAACATAGCTGGACGTGGATGAGACCGGAAACCAGACCCATTGTTCAGAATGTGACCCAGACCCAGACCAATTCTTACAGAAAGATAAAGGTGGATACCGGGCATTATGAGCAATGCTAAACTTGCAGATGAATTACAGCACATATGCTTCCTGTTTCAGAATTGGTGCACCACTACAGAGATGCTATGCTGAATATGCCACATCAAAGTGGAACTTCCTTGACTTCAGCGTCACCACTACTAAGCTTCCGACAGTTCTTCATTGTTCTTATTGATGATGTTTAGGTGATGACGTTTAATGTCCCCGACAACCCCTGTCGGACTACAGGGGTTGTCATTGACCACTTGTTAGCAACTGCCATTGTCAAGAGAAGTAAAAGTTTTTAAAACATCACAAGGGGCTATTACTGATGTATTTTATGTTATAGAATAAAACAGCTCACTGATGCTTCAGAAGGAAAAATGATGCATTAAGAGCTGGGGGGTAAAAACTTTTCAAAATTTGAAGATCAGGGTAAATTTGACTTATTTTGTCTTCTGGGAAACATGTACGTATCTTCTGTAGCTTCTAAAGAGCAGTACTAAATGAATTTAGGCAAAATAAGAAAAATGTACACATCCTCATTCCGTTCAAAAGTTTTCACCCCCGGCTATTAATGCATCATGTTTTCTTCTGAAGCATCAGTGAGCGTTGGAACCTTCTGTAATAGTTTCTCAGTTGTCCTCAGTGTAAAAAGATGGATCTGAATCATATAGTCATTGTTGGCAAGGGTTTAAATACACAAAAATGCTGAAAAGCCCAAGAATCTGTGGGAACTGAATGACTTTTCCGAAGAACAACTCATGAACAGCTATCACTAAACAAAAAACAGCTCTGGATCATTCAGGTAACAACACCGAATTAAGAATTAAGTGTATGTAACCTTTTGAACAGTCATTTTTATAAATTCAACTATTATTTTCTCTTGTGGACTATAGGTAAACATCTTTTATATGAAATATCTTATTCAGGACAGTACTAAATAAAAAACTAACATGCATTTTGTATAATCCCTCTTATTTTGCTAAAATAATTAACATTTTGTGGATTCTGTAAGGTGTATGTAAACTTTTAACTTCAACTTTATATTGAGGTTGTGTTAACCTAAACCACAGACCTTATTTCAGACATTTACCAAAAGCCTGATCAGAAAAAAACATTGACTGAGACAATGGAACTCGAAGTTCTAAAATGCATCTAGAACAAAACAAGAAAGCATGGAAAAAGTAGACCTACGATATGATCTCATATGCACCACTTACCTAGATTATGCACCCAACTTATACATTTTCTGTGAACATACCACGATGAACAGAAAGGAGTCACTGTGGCGCTTTCAATTTACATTACATTTACTGTATGTACTGTATTCACAAAACATCTTAAGGCTAAAAGTAGCTCATAGGAGAAAATCTTAAAAATAATAAGCGTGTAAATCCTAAATTCATGCATATCTGACTATCAGCCATGATTATTCTACCCTGTTAATTAAAAGGCTGTTTATATGCATATCTGCTAACTGTTTATAAGAGGCACATACATAAGAGGTTGACAATTAACTGAACATATACTTGTTTAATTAGTGACACTTAGCCTGCATTTAAAAGTCTTTATTTGAATGTGGCAGCATTTTTATTTTAAAACCTTTATTTGAATATGGCAACATAATATTGTGCTCTACAATATTTCCACGAATAAATCTCTGACAGAGACCCCTCCCCTTTCAGCCAATCACATAGTTAGTAAGCATGCTGACATCATCCATAGCAACAAGGTCAACCTCGCCCTTACTCTTAGCTTAACACTATTCCTTAGTAGAAGTTTGTCTCAGCAGCTTTGTGAAGGTTTTAAGAGAAAACTCTTAGCTAAAAACTTTTACTTCTATTTAAGAAATCTCTTAGTGGTAACGTAAAACGTTTTGTGAACACGGGCCCAGAAGTCAAAGAGAACATCAAAACTCAAGAGTACATGCAAATACACTGGTCATTTATGCCTTCCTTTCTAAAAGTGGATCATAAAAAAAACGTACAAATAAGAATCAAACCCGCAAATTACTATATTTGCCAGTTAGTGACTGATAGTTACACATGCTGCTACTATAACAACAGCGTCGTGCACAGATCTCCACAGGGGCAGGGTCGCGATTTAGGGGTTCAAAAGGCAGTGGCTTAAGCCCCTCCACAAAATAATAGTGTTTTTGTTGCAATAGCAATTCAACATATAACTATGTCTGATAACAGCAAATATTTGTAGGCCAAACCATAAAAATGACTCTATTTAAAATATTTCAGCCTGTTTTAAAGGTCTTCATGCTTTTATTTGTCCAAGTACCAGTGGATTTGGACTTTATACTGTTTATTTACTAACTCCTGCACTTCAGGGCAGGTGTTGTGTTGCTTTAATAGTGTTGTTTTTTGTTTTTTCAAAAGTGCAAGTAATTTCTTAATGAATTAAACTTTTTAATTAACAAATAATAACTGCACATAAATTGACATTGGCTATAAACCAGAGATCCATGTGTTAACCCAACAAAATTAATTATTAACTGAAGTCAATTGTGCGAGTCACTTAATTATTCAGAGACGCACAATTATCCTAATTCAGTTATTCTAGGTGAATAGCCAAAAGCACGAGAGAAGGTCATCTTATCTTCTCGAGCAGATTGTAAACACGTTCTTATCGCGCGTATTCTACATCAGCTGGTCACAAAGTTCACTAGTATGTTCACACATAACTATTATTTATTTGTAGCTAAACCAAATATATTTGGTAGGTTCGGCTATTTGTATTCTACAGTGTATTCCAGCGTGTTCTAAGCAAAAAGCAGAGCTGAGCTTAAGGAACCGCCCTAAAGCCGGCGTTGTAACGTGATCTAACACGCGGCTGTGAATCTGGTGTTTGCTCATTCGCACTGCAGACTGTCGCGCAGGCTTTTCTGCTCTAAGTCAAGAGCTACGACTCCTAAAATTACTCTTAGGCCCCAAGGGCAAATAGTCACATATACATCATCTACTGCCAATATTTAATCCCGGTGCCATTTCGGACTTTCAACATGGGAAAGAAGCTCTCGACATGGACGCTTCTAGCGATCTTTTCTCTGCTGGTAGTGAAAGGTAAGCGCTGCGCCCCTCTTTGTTGAACCCGGTGCCATGCCTACTTCATCATTTTTGTCGGCACCGTAGGCAAGCATTGATTTAAAGCATTTAGACTCAGACTTTTATGTCGCCTCCATTTGTATGGAAAAGACTGGGTGCAGGAATCACACAAATCACCGTGTTTGAGTTGCGTTTTAACATCTGTCTGGGTTTAGATCATCTGTCTGGGTCGAGCCATTGCTACGGCGCCGTGCATGACATCCCGAGGCTCAACAAATGATGTTTTCCAAATACGAAAAATTAAATCGAGTTTTTAAATTTTGGGTTTATTGCGGGGTGAGACGTTCTAAATCTGTGCGTTAAGCATATTAATGAGGATGAGAAGAATATTACTGTTCTTGACTGTTGAATATTAAGTGCATCACTAATATGTTATTTTGTTTCGCCTTGCGCAGACATATATTTTGGACTATTTTATATATTGCTATTAATAAATTTGGTTCTTTATTGAACAATGTATATCATTATTCACATATATTTAAATATCAATCACTGAGGTGTGTTTTGATTATGTTTCGCTCATTACATCAATTAATATCGTCATGTATTTTAAATTAAAATTATTTGCCATAACTTGTAATGTTTTACCAATTCACTGCAACCCTTATTTGCTTTTTCTAACGGCATTAATCATGTATTATAGCCTATCTGGGCTGGGAAAAATGGTACTGTTCAGTACAGCTTGAATTTAAATATATTCACAGAACAATTTCCACATAGTCTTCTCATCCTAGCACGGTACAGGTAGCCTACGTTGGAAGGCTTGGAGTCAGAGCGCATGCGCACATGAAGCCACAATGCGCCCAGGTACAGCACAGGAGTTTGGAATTTTTTGGAGACTGCGGAAGATAGGAAGATACCATCATTTTATGACAGGGGGGACGGTCCCCTCTGTTGGTGTAAGGCACACACCACTACAATGTCAAAGGATATGAGCTAAATCATAAAAGCCTATAAAAAGAACGACTTACTTTTCTGACAAAGGCTACTTTGAATATTGTTTCGGATTACGGATGATGTGCCTTCCGCGTTGTATTGTATAAAAATCCCCTTACCTAACCAACTACTGAAATGAGTGAGGAAAGCCAGCGTCTGCAGTTCTGGCAGAGGTAAACTGCTCCTCCCCCTTTTCCTGTCAGCCACACCCCGCTGTTGTATATGTAATTAGATACATGTTTACACTCCCTTACCTGAAAACTCATTGTATATTTATGAGCATATAGTTTTACCACTGTTTTAGGTGTTAGGTTCATGTTTTGAAATGTTTTCATTTGAATTCTAATACATTTGTCAGTAATCTATTAAAACCATGACATCTGAATAACCATTGAAACCCAAAATGAACTAATGCACTGTATTTAAACCCATATCTATTGTGAAGAGGAAACACATCAGATAGATTAACTGCTGTCACATGATGTATTGATCCCATAACACTGTGCCAATGCTGAGCTGGCTTTGGCAGCACTGCATGAAGGGTAACTGTTGCTTTTAGCTTTTAGCTAAACCTAATATTCACTAAGACAACCTATAACTGAGCAAAAAAAGAGAGAAACTGTCAGAAAGAGGGATTTAGAAAAAGACAGCGGGATAGACAGATTAAAAGAGACAGATAAAGAAATATAGACGTTTAAGACTGACCCCAGTGGAGTGTTGTACCACATTATCTGTGACCTAGTGCTAAAAATATATGGTAGACATTCATTGCATAAGACATGGAGAGCTGAGTCTGGATTATTACAGAGGAAATGGTTTAGAAATGTACTACCAAAAATGACACTTGGGGAAGGAATCTTTGCAGAAACATCTTTGTTGTGTGTACATGAACACAAAAGATTCTTTGTCCCTTTGCGCTTGAAGAATGCGTTGCTAAGCTGTCATTTTCTTGTCTTTGTTAAAATCCAGAAATGCAGCAGCACTATTGTAGAATTTGTATCATAAAGCGTCTTTAGTAAAGCTGGGCATCAGATCCAGTTTTAGCATTAGTGTCTATTAATCATCTGAGATTTTTATTATGGTACTGTATACTGCCAGTATTGCAATCAAATAAAAATATTCACAGGGCTTATCTGCGTAAACAAAAGTATTCATTTATATGTAAGAAATGAGGTACGAAAGGCGTTCTGACATGCCTCGAGTACCTTATTGCTGTTATAAAACGGTTACCACACAATACAAATATTAAAACTAAAAATTCATGTATTGGTCATTCTTTATTTATTACACAAAGAATAATCAGTTAATTAAGCTGAAATACATAATACATGGAATGGTTTTGATGCTATATTGTTTATTTTGCACAGTGGTACACAGAACATAACCGTGTTTTATTATGAATACATCACAGCTGCTGACCAATCAGAATCAAGGACTGGAAATAACCGTTTTATAATTATTTTTATATACATGTGTAGTGTGTGTTCAGGCATGATTTACATAAATATATATTACATGCATGTTTATGATTTGAATAATAATTTAGTGTATGCGTATGCTTGAGCTGTTTCTTATTTTGTGTGTTTTACAGGAATAAGTCAGGATCTGGACTTGGCAGATGCATTTGATGATGATGAACCAAGTGAGTATGACAATTATGATGATGTAAGCATGTAAGGATGACAGCAGTATTAGGGATTCGTAATACTGTACAAAACTGCCTTACACTGTACAAAAAAAATCCTGTTCTTTTTTACAGAAAAAAGCTTTGGCTGCCGAAATAATTCTGTAAAATTATAGTGACAAAACGGAAAAAAAATTAGTTTAAAACTGTAATTTACAAAAAATGTTTACTGTAAATATAAGATGACATGTTCTTTTACACTTCCACTGTACATTTAATAGTATTTTACTGTAAAATGACATTTCTTTCACCATAGTAAGGTAACTTACCAGTAAACAATTAAAAGTTTTGAATATAGCAGTTTACGTCTGATACACTGCATACAAAAATATTTTTAGTGTAGAGTCAGGTGGATTTTAATTTTGTATATTAAATTAACTTTTTTTTTCCAGCTCCCCCACCACCTAAAGTGGACCCAGCAGGTGGTGCTGGAGGAGCAGGTGAGAATAATCATTGTTTGTTGTAATTAATAGCACTGTAATAAGCAGAGCAAATGCTGTTAAATGAGCTTTTCAAAATTAAACAATGCAACCGTTTATCACCTTATATGACTTAATAACGATTAAAACAATTTAATACCTTATTAAAATCATCTGAAAAATGATGTTCATTTGTTCAACAGTGAAACCCAGTCTTAAACCTGTTAAGCCCACAGTCAAGGAACCAGCAAAGCCTAAACAAACAGGTGAGAGGCTCTTACTATATCCCAGGTGTTTGTTCTACTTGAGATGAACATAAAGCAAATATCCCTACTAACCTTCTTCAGTAACTACTGGAACTATTAACGTCCTTAAGTGCTAAAACATACCGGTTTTGTGTCTTGTGGTATGATGAGTCAGCAGGACATTTACCCTGATAGAAAGCTCTTAGAGCTCATATGTTGATATATTCGACTCTGGACCACAAAACCAGCCATACAGGTCCATTTTTTAAACTGAGATTTATACATAATCTGAAAGCTGAATAAATAAGCTTTCCTTCAATGTATGGTTTGTTAGGAAAGGATACAACTTTTTGACACTCTGGAATCTGAGGGTGCAAAAGAAAATTCTAAATATTGAGAAAATTGCCTTTAAAGTTGTCCTAATGAAGTTCTTAGCAATGCATATTACTAATCAAAAATTAAGTTTTGATATGTTTACGGTAGGAAATTTACAAAATATCTTCATGGAACATGATCTTTACTTAATATCCTAATGATTTTTGCCATAAAAGAAAAATTTATCATTTATCATTTTGACCAATTTATCATTTTGGCTATTGCTACAAATATACCTGTGCTACTTATTGCTGGTTTTGTGGTTCAGGGTCGCATATGGATAAAAAAACATTCCGTATGGCGCAGTTTAGTTTGAAGATTAGATTTTAAACAGTGAAAAATGTATACCATAAAAGAAAAATCTCACAAATACTTATTACAATCCTGTATTTTAGTGCTTACTAATCAGTCTGCATCATAGGTTTGAATACACAGCACCCTCTGTATGTGAACTGCTTTACAATACTAATATATTAACTAACCTCCACTAACAGAAGAGACATACACTGATATGTTTGACGCCACCATTCGGCCAGACCTGTTGCCCCGAACACCCCCTAGTCCTCTCCGAACCTCTGTTCCCCCTCGGAAAGCCCAGTCTGGTTTGTACCGTGCTGTCAGTTTCCCCTTAGAACCGTTCATTGTGTTTGTGTCTGTGTCTGTCTGCATGTAGATATGTGTATTCAAAGCAGGTTTAAATGTAGGATGAAAGTTTAACAGTGTTCACTTTTGACTGAATGTAGTAATTGATGCAATCATGGATTTATTTAGCATCAAATTCTGTAAACATATTCAGACAGTTGCTAATAATACATTATTAACATAATGCATACCTTTCATACAGTTCACAGCGAATACAAATCATGGTAAAATAATTCATGGTCACAAGGACAGATTTCTGGTGGATGTCAACTCAAGTCCTTCTATAAACCTATCCAGCGTGTCTTACACCTCAACATTACAGCACATTATGATCACATCCTTTACATTTGTCTTCATTGTCATCTTGACTTGTGAGTTGTGTGTCCATAAAATCCGAAGCATTTAAAAGCTTTGATTTGTTTGAAACGTTCTGTATCTGTTTTTCATTATCACTTAGCCATGTTAAAATAACAATTGGTACTGTGCATATTCCATTCATTACGTAGTGAGTAATTCTTTTGCCTGATAGGTCTTGAGGACTTTAATCTTGAAGATGCTCTGAATCCCGACAATGACATCAGAGGAAAGGGCAAAGACTCTGGCAAAGGCGGTAGGTTTTTTTGTTTACCTGCTTTTACCTTTTCCATATTTCATTTTTTGCAACTTTAAAGGATTAGTTCACTTCCAGAATAAAAATTTCCTTTTACTTACCCTCATGTCATCCAAGATGTTCATGTCTTTCTTTTTTCAGTCAAAAAAGAAATAAAAAGGTATTTGAGGAAAACATTCCAGAATTTTTCTCCGTAGTGTGGACTTCAATGGGATCCAATGGGTTGAAGGCCCAAATTGCAGCTTCAAAGGGCTCTACGGGATCCCAGCCGAGGAATGAGTGTCTTATTTAACAAAGCGATTAGTCATTTTCTAAAAAATAAATAAATAAATAAAAAGACACGGTTAGCTCTTTGTCTGTATACTTCGGTTCAGAAAGTTAGAGTAGGGTGAAAAACTCAATCTCATTTTCTCCTCCAAATTCAAAATTGTCCAACATCATTGTTTTAGCTTTTTTTGTAAAGTTTGACTTTTGCACGTTCTCTTTGTAAACACTGGGTTGGTACTTCTGCCTACGTCACATGTGACCTTTCCAACATGAGTATGCAATGCATTGCACCATTGGACTGGTGCAAGATGAGCATTTGTAATCGTTTCGCTAGATAAGACCCTTATTCCTTGGCTGGGATCATGTAGAGCCCTTTGAAGCTCCACTGAAACTGTATTTTGGACCTTCAACCTGCTGAGTGCCATTAAAGTCCACTATATAGAAAATTAAATCCTGGAATTTTTTTCTTCAAAATCCTTAATTTCTTTCCAGCTGAAGAAAGAAAGACAGAAAGATTCTGGAGGTGAACTAATCCTTTAACACTAATAATGTAATTTAATAAGAATAATGATGGCTTTTCAACACAGATCTGCTGCAGAGCAGAATGTAAAACCTTCAGACAGAACTATCCCGCTAAACTTGTTGTAATATAAAATAACTAATTCTGATGAATGGCTTAGGCCAAAATAAACAGCTTCAAAGCAGACTTTATTCTACAATCGGAAGAAAAAAGGAAATGGTGAGCTGAAATAAAACGTTTGGACACTTTCTCCAAAAAGAGATGTGAAAGCATGTTTTTTCCATTTTCTGTAAAAGCCTGTTTAATCTTGAAGGTCATCAAAGGCATAGCCGAAGGAAAACACCCAATAAAGTCAATAATATCGCCCTTACAGTCTATCACTGGAAACTTAGGCTACTATGTTGCTAGTCAGCGTGGATTAACTCAAGCTAGCCAGGCTTGATGGCATCTCCTGTCCCTGCCAGATAAAGACCTTGGAGGAGGGGGCCGTGATGGCGGCAAACCCAATAGCAGAGGTGGAACTGGTGGTAAGAAATAGAGTAACAGCTTGGGAAACCCCTTCTGCCACCCTCTTCCTCTCTTCATCTTCTTGGCTGAAAAAAAAAATCACCCTTTGTACCCACAAATAAAAGCTGATCTCACCATTATTAAACTCTAATCGCTGTCTGATTTCAGGTCAAGGCTTTTGAGAACTGAAGCATTAACCTAGTGATCACCATGGCTCCTGATCTCTTGCATCTTGACTTTGCATGGATTTTGGTTTAATCAACCAGATTGCTAGTTTCATTGCTTCCTCTAGAGCAATAGGGCTGGGTGTTGATATAGATTTCATGATTCGATTTTGATTGACAAGCTTTCGATCGGATAACATTTAGTTACAATCTCAATTGAATTCAATTTTCGTTAATTTTTTATTTTATGTATATGTATGTTTAAAATATTTGAATTCATTTCAGTTTTTCTTAAGGGAAAGTAATTCTCTCTGAACTACCTTTACCTGGTACTTTACTACTATATTTAACATAAATTGCCATTTATTTTTTAGATATACTACATACTTAAAATATAATAATTATTTAGATAAATTTACTTACAAAAACATTTGAAAACATTGAAAAACACATCTCTGCTTTCGAATTTGGTTGTCAATATATAATCATTAAAACAATGATTTTTTTAAAACACATTTTCATGACAGATTTATTGAATTATTCATTATACATAACCGTGACATCTTTAACCCCTTAGCGTTCCAATGTTTTACCCACAGGCCGTTTTGCATTGAGTTAAATTTGACAGGAATGCTAAGGGGTTAACGAGGTTAAGTAAAATACAATTAATATCAATATATAGTGCATGCATTTATCAAACGTTCCTCTTTAGAGCTATTTCTTACTAAAATAACAAGCTATGGACATTAACTGGCTTTCCTGAGGTGAATGTTACCTGACATATTGTTTGCAGTCTGTTTCAATTATTCATGAAACACTGAGCGACTGCATGAGACATGATACATTTCAGTAAGCTGTAATGTCTTTCAACATACCTTTCAATTTGTGTTCATTTCGTGCTATAACTTGTAGTAAAGTGGAAGATAATCAGTTGCGTTGAACTGCAAGTCAAGAGTGTGTCAGAAGAGCTTGTTGTATGTTCGTGCAAGGTAAACAAGAGAGCACCATCTAGAGGAAAATCCGAGTAATAATAGTGTAATACGAATAATAATTCACTTTAATTACAACCAGTAGTATAGCAAATTAAACATTTTGTGGAAATAAACACAGAAAAAGTTTGATTTGCCTTCAGAATTATTAAATCAAATAATTTTTTTGTCCCAGCCCTAGTCGTCAGCTCAGCTTTTTGTTTCCTGCAGTGTTGGAGTGCTGGGCTTTTCCTCTTTTGGGGTCACAAAAGCTTTACCTTAGTTTAGATCACTTGGGTCTCTTATAGGATTAGTAAACTAAACACTGAGCCATCCTTGAGTACTTCTCAAGTTGTCCCCAGGCTAATGGTCTTTTCTAACTTTTCAGGTAATCAATTCTCAGATGACGACCTTGTGGATGTGGGCAATGACAACTCCTACAAACCCGACAAAGGCAAAGGTGACAAGCTTAAACTGCCTGACAGTTCCTCACATTGTGGGACATGTCAAATAAAAGAAATAATGACTGGCCAACTGTAGGAGTGTCATTTTAAATGTTCATATTTCCACAGGTGGAAAAGGTGGAAGTAGTGCTGGAAGCAGTGGCAGCGATTTGGATCCTGCTGATGACAATAACTACGGTAAGATTGTGTTACTTATGACAGTACTTATGGCTATTAGAATAGCACTTTATACAGTGTTTGCTAATTTGGTCCAGTTAAATCTTTTAATAGTGGCCAATGTGTTCATTCATAGACACCATGGCTGAGACTGGAACCATCGCTGGTATTGTGAGCGCTGTTGCTATGGCTTTGGTTGGTGCAGTGAGCAGCTACATCTCCTACCAGAAGAAGAAGTTCTGCTTCAGCATGCAGCGTAAGACAAACACATTTCCTTCTTAATTGTACCACACGGCTTGTATTTTTCCATTTGGTCATTATCATGTGCTTTATCTCTCCACAGAGAGTCTAAATGCAGATATGGTGAAAGCAGATGCCCCAGATGCTGTAGTTGCACAGGAGCCACAAGGTATTGACCCCATTTATATTGCGTTTATGTCTTCATTTAACTTTTTTGGTGACATTTAAAGGGTAAAGTCGCAGATTCTTAAACAGATTTGTAGTTACAATGTCCATAGTATAAGTAATGAACAATGTGCATTATTTAGTTACTTGCACCAAGATATCACAATTATTTGTCAGCAAAAGTTCATACTTCCCCATTTTGGCAGTGGTGAATTTTAATATTTCCTTTTTTTGTTGATATTTCATTCGTTCTGTTTACTTTTATAAACAATTGTGGTCTAAAGCCCAAAGTATACGTGTATGCCAGTGTATCTGTACAGACGATCATGTAGCCTTTCAACGTATACTCGATTTGATGATGTGCATGAACGCAGGCAGTCAACACATGTGCTCTAGTAAGCTTCATCCATGTCCAGTGTCTGCTCTATTTTTTTCCTTAAGTTGTGACCAATCTCTTTAGTTTAGTTTTTTCTACTGTCAAAACAATTACCCGGGGCAGTGTTGCCACCTTGTGGAACAACTGATTATTGTAAAACAAATTCAATGCACGTGCGACCTGCGTGTAAAACATTTTTCGTCAACAACATTTATTTTACAGATGTAAACATGACGATAACTAACTAAAACTCATTTTGAATGAAAAACAATCTATTGATCTGTCTGCTTGACAGAATGAAGAATATGGTAAACAAATTGTTATAAAGAATGCATAATTAGCCTAACATTGGTATTTAATTGAAAAGAAGACCATGTTCTTGTTCTTTATGAGAAGTGGTTTTATTTCATTTCAATGTAAAGGCACGTTGTGTGTCACCACAGTTCAGTTGGTGTCTATCATGATAAAACCTTAATATCAAACCTATAAAATGAGTTTGGAAATTTTAGAGAAATGCAGAATAAATGCATTGGATTTTAGCTGACTAAATTTAGAGATTTAGTTGACTAAAACTAAAACAATTCAGATGACTAAAAGATGAGTAAAACTAAATGACATTTTAGTCAAAATACTATGGCTAAAGCTAAATCAATTACTATTCTGAGCGTACTATTCTGATGATGAAATTCGCATTACGCGCACTGTACGCTGACCCTCGCGTGTGAATAAAAAGTGAAGTGTACTTTGGGCTTTAGACTGACACTCAGTGGTGTGGATGTAATATGGTACAAAAAAGTTTTCGGTTACGGATGCTATTGTATAAGTATCCTATTCACTAACACATTTATCATGTACAATTTATGTTCAATAACAGACTGTTTAGTTTAAACTTTTTAGTCAGTTTAGTCCCAATTAGTCTTTTAACTCAATTTAGTCCTGAAGTTGTGATCTGTTTACATATACACTTAATAGAATGATTAATAATTGCATTATTTTCCTTCCTACTGCAGTTCAACAAACTCTTCTTCAGCCTCCCAACGCTGAGCCGCCGACAGAGGAAAATGCGGTGTAATCTGAAATCCATCACCCAAACTGAAGAGGGCGCAGTTCTAAATCGTTGTTCTCCAATTTGAATGCCACTGTATTTCCCAGCACATTTGCACCAGAACGCCCTTTTTGAAGTACCAATATGACTGTTTAAATCAACCTTAAACATAGTATAATACTTTTTTTTTTAATTCTATTTTGACTGTTCACATGCAAGAGTGTAGTAAGCCTGTTTGGAATAATATTGCTATGAAATGGAAAACACATAACAACAAATTTTAGCATGATCTGCCGAGACCCAAGAAATCACACTTGGGTCTTTTTAGAGAGGCCCATACAAAGAGTCCCACACATACTGCGCTAGTCTTTTTGTTTGTCAGTTTAGCTTATCATTCCTATTGTGCACAAATGCATATTAATGAACAGTGATATGAGTGATTAATCCAAGGTTTACAAAATCAGATGATTGGATAATCATATAAACACGCTTTTAAAGGTCAAGACTGTTTTCCTTACGATTTCACGGCAAGATAGGTTTAACAGATCAGTTGCTGTGAAATCTGCAATTGAAAAAAAAGATGAAGGATTTGTGAAGGTTATTTTGTGTTAACATGATCTGTATATATTTGCCTTGCTTTCACAGAGCAATGTGAAAAGATTGTTACACATATATGCAGGTTTTTGTGTCTTAGCGAACTTTTTACTAGAGTGACTTTTTGAGGAAAAAAAAACGACGAACAAATGAAGTCAAAAACTAACCAACAGCTGCTTCCTTCTAATTTGCTTTAAAAAAAATGAAACGATGACTAAAATGGGTATAACTGTGAAGATGTGACGTGTGTTGATGAAAAAGCCGTGTTGACTGCTTTTGTGCGTGTTAGTTTGGATGTCAGTGGTTGCGATTCCTTCTTTTAAGGAATAGATTGATTCGGCGAGATCAGAATGAGTAGATACATTAGCGTTAAGTAACTCGTGGGTGAAAGTAACCGACGTTTTGTGTTTTCATGTTAGCGCAATACAGTGTAGTAGCTCTCGTATCGCTAATTCTGATCCATTGCCTTTTGTGGGGTTTTAAGGGATTAATGTGCTTGTATATCGCATACTGTTTCCAAGTTTGTACTCAAACCGTTGTATTAGTGTATCTCTATTTACACTTGTAGCAGTAAATGTACATAAATGTTTGTGCCCCCCACTCTTTTTTTGGATTACGGGGAGTAGTTTTTCGCCCTAGCTTAGTGTTTGTATCGTTTGTAGCATGTTTGAGCTTTAGCTTCGAGACTTTTTAGAGACCTGTTACGCACCCTCGCTAGTTTTGCTATTGCCTTAACGAGTCTCTAGCTGCTTTCCCGTTTTGCTAATATTCCCACTTCATTAGGCGTTTGTGCCACAGAGCTTGACCAGACCCTTCTGATTTGGAAGGTTACCGTCTAGAAGTAGCAAACAGAGTTAGCAAAACCGGATTAAAAAGCGGCTCAGCCCTTACCATCCTCTCCCTCACTTGAGATGCTCCAGATTTTCCTGTAGCTGTTGTTTTCACTGTGAATTCAGGTGAACCTTTGTTACCCCCAACCCAAGCCCTCGCCAATGGTGCTTTCCTTCCCAATGCCTTACCACGCCACATTAGGGAAGACACACTAGCTTACTAACACAGCACTAACAGTCACGACCGTTAGAAGGGCTGCCTCACTTGAATGTCTATAAACAAGACGTACTAGGTTGCGTACGTTGTTCCATTTTGAAGGTGTGGTCACGTTGTCTGAAATTTCGCGGGCAAAAATGCTGACTGAAAAATTCCTGATCGCTTGCATTTCTGTTTAAATTAAGCCGAACAACAGTAAATGTGACCTCACTTTAACACTATATTGCAGTTTGAACACTTCTGAAATATTGTTAATTCACATACCCAAGATAAAGCGTATTTACAAGTCTTGCTAATGGAAATGATGTCAGAGACATAACGGCGCAGAATGTTGCCTGGTACTTTCCTTTAAAGGCACGTCCTACCAAGGCTTTTGTACAGTGTCTGGAGTGAAAACCAACCAAGAGAATGTTAGCTGAATGTAACTCTTTTTACTGCTTTGGCTACCAGAACAGTGTAGCTTTTTTGGTGCTACACTTGTCAGAAATTAAGAACACCAAAGATGTGATGGTTTTGCCTATTTGCATGTTCTTTGACTTTGGTGTGAGTCTAGTGATCCAGTGGAATGAATTTGAAACAGCTGAGTGAAAGATACAACAGTCTAGGTTAAGGCAAATGTGGAAATTCACAAGTGTCTTGAACATTTTTGACAATGTCATCGCCTGTTTGTGTTGAACTGCTTCCAGATTTCTTGCTTGGACGCATTATGTGACTGTTAAACCTGCCTAGTTTCTTCAGTTGACCATCTGCATTTCTGGGTACTACTAGTTCATATGGTGGATGTTGCATTTGTAAGGATCTCTGGGCTCTCTGGTGTCGTTCGGCCAGTATAGTTGCAATTTTGTCAAAACAAAGGGTGTCCGCGCTGAAATGTACAGATGTGCATGTTTTGGATTCTAGTTGTAGATATTAAAGGTTTTTCTTGTGTACTGGGTTTATTTATTAACTTAAAAAATTTGGTATTGGAACATGCGTTTCTGAAGTGTCTTGATTTGCACTGCCAGTTTAGTTCTTGCATCATGGTACTGCCACAGATCAGACTGAAATGCTGCAGGTTTATCTGTCATTGAATGAATCGAAATTCGGCTTCGATGCAAACCTCAGAAATATTGATTTTCAGCACAAAACCTCACAGTTTATATCAGTGCCTGCTCACTCAAAAACAGACTGTGATGAAAATGCAATTAATTACACAGATATCAACTGGCAATCCTCTTCTAGACATTTTAATATTCAAATGTACTCAAATTTCACTCTGTATCTCACTGGTTATATTTGGTGGTAAAAGATCAGCATAAAGAAACCCAATAATAAACAGTTTATCTTGTCTTTGATTCCTTCCAATTTATTTTTCTTCAAGTCAGGTTGCAAGTTCAAGAGTGAATTTGAAATTTATTTTAACAGAAGTAAAAAATGTGCACATATAAAGAATAACAAGGGTTGCACAAATACAAAATACACTCATAAAAGAAAAAAACAAATACACAATATATAATTTTTAAGGTGCATTATAATTATCTGAACTGTTGACCATTTGTAAAGTCAAAACACCCAGAATTACAATTAAATAGGAATGGTGTAAATATGGGAGCAATTCACAGATAAAAAATTTCTTTGCACTTTTCAATCAAACATGGGTTGAGATATATATATTCATACAGATAGTCCCTATTTACCTTGTGTAAACATAAATTTCAGTAGTACATGAAAGTACAGTAGTAGTGCAATAATAGGGTGTGCACATTAAAAACTATTTCCACTTTCATACTAACAAGTGCTACAGAAGAACAAAAACAAATGCAGTATGTGGTTCCAAAATGGCAGGATCGCAACAGCAATATTCAAAACCCCTATTGCTTAGATAAAAAATGTATCTAGTAAAATCTAATAAAACATCTTAAAACTTAAACATAATATGAACACATTCATATGTAGGGTACAAAGAAGCATTAAAAGGTTGAACTGGTATTGGCACAACGGCAGGCAATGCTGCGGGAGTAAGGAAAAGCTATTACACAAAAGATGATGCTCATACTTTGACTACACACAAATAAATTATTAAAACTTATGTTAATAATTACAACGCAATTAAACACATTAAAATACTGGCCTATTTTTAAACCTCCATCATAATCAAAAACTTTACTGGTTATCTGATCAGAAGGAAGTGAGAGCACTTCCACACAACAAAAACGAACCTGAATTGTATAGGAGACCGTCCTCTTTTTGGGTGTTCATGCAAGTTTTCACATGTGTATGTGCTGGGCCTTTATACATCCTGCCCAAAGCATTATCCAGTGAGAAATGACTAATAGATTTGGACTTCACATTACTATGTCTGCTGTAACCTATAGATTCCTTCCACGCATTCTGTTAATGATGAATTCTCTAATGCACTTTACACAGAGGTGTGTAGAGGTGTACCGCCATGTGAGGGAGAATATGCATGCTCTGATGAAGAGGAGATTGAGCGTGATGAAGATACTTCTTTCTGTAACTCCTCTACCTTCCTCTGTAGTTCTGCACGCAGATACAGCAACTCCTTCAGGTTCTGGTGCACAGGCACCTGGTCAAAAGTGAACACACAAACCACATTTCAGTTTCCTCAGAGAGCTGGTGTCAGTTGGTAAACTAGCAGTCACATGATTCTACTAATTAATTACATGCATTGTTTAAGCTTTGGTGATGTGTTGAGAACATTTTGCACCTGTGGTCTCATGCGGGGGTTCCAGCGTACATAGTATCCAACCCACAGCTCCAAATGTCTGAGACTGGCCAGAGGGTACAGAACATGGTTTTCATAGTCTACATAGAAGGGGTTGGTGAAGTCCTCTGGCTGACTATTGATGTAGGACCACAAAGAGACTGTTTTACTGTTCACTTCCTGAAAAACAGAAAGAAAATTTTAGCTATTACATCTCTAGTCCATCAACACTACTACTACTTCCCCGCAGGGTTGGCACAGTGGTACATGCCTTTTCCATTCGCTCCTGTTCGCTGTTGTAAAGGAATGTACCAAACAGGCAGCTGTAGAGGTGATCCAGGATGGTGATGAGGAAGAGCTCATTGAACTCAAAGGCGGTGGGAAACTGAGAATATATTATAAAGACAGACAAAGTGCGTTCAAAGGGATAAGGCTCAATGATAAATCACGCAACATTATAAAAAAGAGTTCATTATAAATATACATTTTACTAAATGTGAACTTGGACCACAAAACCAGTCATAAGGGTCAACTTTTGGAAACTAAGATTTATACACCATTTGAAAGCTAAATAAATAAGCTTTCCAGTGATGTATGGTTTGTTGTAGGACAATATTTAACTGAGATACAACTATTTAAAAATCTTGAATCTGACAGTGCAAAAAAATAAAAATAGAAAATTGCCTTTAAAGTTGTCCAAATAAGGTTCTTAGCAATGCATATTACTAATCAAAAATTAACTTCTGATATATTTACGGTAGGAAATCATTTTTGGCATAAAAGAAAACTCAATCATTTTGACCCAAACAATGTTTTTTGGCTATTGCTACAAATATAGTCATGCTACTTACTGGTCCAGGGTCACAAATGGAAATAGTGCTTAGATAGCAAGAAAGGTGCAGCTCACCTGTCTCATCATTTGCCAAACACAGTCTATGAACTGCACAAATAGAGGCGAGCGCTCAGAGTTTGCATGATTTTCATCTCCATGACCAACACGCTATGATAGAAAGATATTTTTTAAAAGAAATTAATACTTTCATTCAGCAAGAACACATTAAATTGTTCAAAGTGACAACAAATACATCAAATAAATGCTGTTCTTTTGAACTTTCAAAGAATCCTGAAGAAATTAGACTGTTTGAAGAAAAATATTAAAGAGATAGTTCACGCAAAAATGAAATTTCTGTCATTAATTACTCACCCTCATGTTGTTCCAAACCTGTAAAACCTTCATTCATCTTTAGAACACAAATTAAGATATTTTTGATGAAATCTGAGAGCTTTCTGACCCTGCATAGACAGCAACACAACTGACATGTTCAAGACCCAAAAAGGTAGTAAGGGCATCAGTAAAACAATCCATGTGTTTAATTTTATGAAGGTACGAGAATACTTTTTGTGCACAAAGAAAACAAAAATAATGACTTTATTCAACAATTTCTTCTCTTCCCTGTCAGTCTTTGACGTGCATTCATGAGAGAACCACAGCATGTTTCTTTGCGCACAAAAAGTATTCTCGTAGCTTAATAAAATTAAGGCTAAACCACAGATGTCACATGGACTATTTCATCGATGTCCTTACTACCTTCCTGGGCCTTGAACGTGTCAGTTGCGCTGTTGTCAATGCAGGATCAAAAATCTCTTAAAGGAGAACTCCATTTCCAGAACATATATTGTAATAATTTACTCACTCCCTTGTCATCCAAGATGTTCATGTCTTTCTGTCTTTGGTCGTTAAGAAATTATGGTTTTTGAGGAAAATATTTCAGGATTTTTCTCCATATAATGGACTTCATTGATTCTGAACTTCCAAAATGTATTTTGTTTAAATGCACGCTGTCGGACGATTCTGAAGTTGTAGGAGAAAATAAGATGGAGTTTTTCGCCATATTCTACCTTTTTGAGCCTTTCTGAGTACACAGATGATGAACTTAGACGTGATTCGTAGTAGTGATGGGAAGTTCAGATAATTTTACCGACTCGGACCTTTGAGTCTCGTTCAGCAAAACGAACAAATCTTTTTGTTCATTTCATTCATTTTAGCAAAATATAATTAAAATGTTACATGTTACTTTCCTAACACATCTACTGCTCTACATCTAAGAACGACTCGAAAAACCCGAAGACTCTAAACAGGTGAACTAATTCCAGTACAGAACCTAATAGGATGTTGCGCATGTGCAACTGAACGAATCACTCCCTGAGATGACTCAATCTTCCAGAGTCACATTAAAGATTCGTTCAAAATGAACAATCGTTCAAGAACGACCCATCACTAATTTGTAATGTGGATGCACAACCCAAAGCCTGTGCTACACAAGCTTTTAAGCTTAAAAAGTATACAAATTTTATTTAAAAAAAAAAAAGACAGATCGTTTTGCTAGATAAGACCCTTCTTCCTCAGGTGGGATCGTTTAGAGCCCTTTGAAGCTGCATGTAAACTGCATTTTGGAAGTTCAAAATCAGGGGGAACCAATGAAGTCTATCATATGGAGAAAAATCCTGAAATGTTTTCCTCAAAAACCATAATTTCTTTTACGACTGAAGACAGAAAGACATGAACATCTTGGATGACAAGGAGGTGAGTAAATTATTTGTAAATTGTTGTTCTGGAAGTGGGACTTCTTTAATTTTTTATTCCAAAGATGAACAAAGGTCTTACGGGTTTGGAACAGGTTTCATGCCTGCAACATTTCTAACACTTGATTACATGCCTGATTACATTCAGTTTTCTGCCCCACATATATAAGTTCTCTTTCACACTCAGCCGTCCTCACCGCAGCAAACTTGTGTCCAAAACTGATCCATTCCTTCTCCAGCAGCACCTGGAAGCCCCTGAGAGTCCTGTAGTATGAATCAAGCATCAGCATGGCCAGAGAGGTGAGCTGAGCTGTACGGTCCCAGCCATCACTGCAGTGCACCACCACAGAGCTCTTACTTGACTCAACCTTATCTGCAATCCGCACCGCACCCGCAAGCAAAAGCTAGAAAGAGAGAGAGTCATTTCCTTTAAAAGCATCTAAAGCATCTAATCATTAAAAGCATGAAGAGGTTTCAAACATATGCTTTTAAAGAATGAGTATGAGAACAAGACTATCTATTATGAAATGATATTGTACAAATAACGATTAGAGTTGTGTTTACCCGTATGTACTCCAGCCAGTGTGTGGCATCTATGGCTGAATGCCAGTGGTGTTCGTCGATGGAAGGGTAGACTACCTCCTTCAGCTTACGCAGAGACTCTCTCATAACATGAATGTTTGGGATCTCCAGAAAATTCAGCTCCATGTTGGGATAGAAATTCTCGTTCTCATAACCTCCATCCTTAGCCTGAGGCAGGGACCAACAGAAAATTGGTAGAGAACATTCTTGGTTTCCATTTATATCTCCTGATAGGATTTTCAGATATACATTAGCACAGTTGGCTACTTAATAATTCAACACTACATTTGCGGGAAAACAACATAAGGATGTGTGCATTAAGTGTGAGAGAGACACATATAAATCTTTTCCCTACATGTCCCCTAATAAAACTTAGCAGCTTGTTATTTTCACTGTGCAACACTGATGAACTTAACTGAAAAAAAAAAAAAACAAATCAAGGAAATTACTATTACCTTGTGATTATGAGCCACAGTGCTCTGTCGAGCATCAAATATGGTGAGTTTATGAGATTGTGCATTGGCATCCATGATGGTCTGGAGGTAATGCTCATCCTCCTTACATCGGCGGTCTGTTGGGCCCACCATGGGCTGACTACAGCGAACTATAGTGGCCTGAGTTTCTGGATGGATCCATGAGAGGACCTGAAAGAGAAAATGAGCTACAGGAGTCCAGAACCCACACGGAAATAACCTATATAAACATATATGTTTTAATATAGGTTTTGATATAGGTTTTTAATATACGTGACATATATAAAATTGGCCGTTTTCCTATATTATATGTACATATATGTGCATATATGTACATATATGTACATATAATATAGGAAAACGGCCAATTTTATGTCACATATATTAAAAACCTATATTAAAACATATATGTTTATATAGGTTATTTCCGTGTGGGTAAATTCCATAACATGCCAATTACATGTGATACCAATTTCACGTGTTCGCACATAAGTTTTTTGCATTTTTTTTTTTTTTAGTTCTTAGTTATTGCCTTGATAATAGAAAATATGAGCTAGGCATCATGTATGACAGTTGCCAAAGTGAGATATGAGCTAAAATGACCAGATCCTGCCATGAGCTATATAGGAGACATATCTTGTATGTACATATAGGGCTTTTTTGTGGATATAAAGAAGCAATACAGGAGACCTATATGGCCTGTATATGCACATATATGCACCTCAATTTTGCCTATATGTGGCATATATACGCATATATGCAGCATATATATTATCATATATGCAGTATATATGCACATATAGGTTTCATATATGCGCATATATCCTCATATAGGTTCTTTCCATGTGGGAATGTTTTTGAAAGTTCACATATCAACTATTTCAGTAGTAGTTTTAAGGGGTCATCGGATGCCCATTTTCCACAAGTTGATATGATTCTTTAGGGTCTTAATGAAAAGTCTATAATATACTTTGGTTAAAAATTCTCAGTGGTAGTGTAAAACAATATCCTTTTTACCTTGCCAAAATCAGCTCTGCAAAAATCATCCCATTCTGGCCGAGGCTGCTTTAAATGCAAATGAGCTCTGCTCGGGCCGCAAAGATTCATAAAAAAACCCTTATACTCACTTCTGTTGTAAGTGAAGCTGGATCACGAATGATTCGCGCGAACATAGACGGATATATGTAGATCGGGAGACGCATTCCCTCCACAAACAAATGTTATCCACTGCATCTTCAGTGGCTCAGATGTCGGGAGTAAATGACGACCACTATGTTCATTATTACATCCAGCAACACAACATCTCAATCGCTCAATTCTTGTCTAACTTACATCCCTGCTCCGGCATCAAAACATGGAGGTTGGACAACTGGTTGGATTGAACTGATCGGAGGTAAGACGCTCATGTCAATCAACTATCGTGGGAGCGGCCTCTGTGGGTGTGACGCCACAACGACAGGGATCTGAGAATGGCTTGATTTAAAAAAAAGGAATATTATTTTTATAGATTAATTAAAAACCACTGCATGGATTTTTATCATTATAGGGTAGATTTGTACGTACACTGCCGACACACATTAATGTTCAAACAACATGTAAAAGTGAACTTAGCATCCGATGACCCCTTTTAGACCTTTTTCCACCATTTTAGTGCATCTAAAACATTCAGTATTGTTTACTTCATTTATATTTTTGTTCTTTTGTTGTTTCAGCTTTTTTGTTTATCTTTTACCACTTCAATAATTACTGGTAAAATTTCACTGGTTTTAGTATTGAACAGCATTTGAAATTAACCAGCGCCTGGGTAAAAATGCCACCCAAAGTGAAGAAAAATGCCTCAACTGTCATCATAGAGCTTATAGGATTAGTTCATTCCTAAACTAAAATTTCCCGATAATTTACTCACCCTCATGTCATCCAAAATGTTCATGTCTTTCTTTTTTTCAGTTGAAAAGAAATTAAGTTTTTTGAGGAGAACATTCCAGGATTTTTCTCCATATAGAGCCTACGGGGTTGAAGGTCCAAAATGCAGTTTCAATGCAGAGCTAGTGCAACATGAGGATTTGTGGTTAAAAATTATATTAATTTGGATTTTTTTAAAGAAAATCACTGATCGTTTCACTAGATAAGACCCTTTTTTCTTGGCTGGGATCTCGTAGAGCTGTTTGAAGCTGCATTGAAGCTGCAATTTGGACGTTCAACTTGTTGATACCCATTAAAGTCCACTATATGGAGAAAAATCCTGGAATAACCTTAATTTCTTTTCGACTGAAGAAAGTATTTTCTATTTTTAAAAATTTTGAAACGCATTTTATTCCTATGCTGACAAAGCTGAATTTTCAGCAGCCATTACTCAGAAATCATTCTTATATGCTGATAGGGTGCTCAAGAAAAATTACTTCTTATTAACAATGATGCAGACAGTTATGCTGCTTAATATTTTTGTTGAAACTGTAGTTGTTTTTAAGATTCTTTGATGAATACAAAGTAAAAAAAAAAAAACCAGCATTTATTTTGAACTGTACATGTCTAAACTGTCCTTAAATGTCTTGAAGTATTACTTTCTTTAAAACAAAACGAAAGTGTCTGTATTCACTTTCTCTGAGGGCCATGCTATTGAATGTGTGACAATGTGAAATGCTGACAACCCTAGACTGCAATGTGTAAAATCAAATATGTGACCCTGGACCACAAAACCAGTTATAAGTAGCATGGGTATATTTGTAGCAGTAGCCAAAAATACATTGTATGGGTCAAAATGACTGATTTTTCTTTTATGCCAAAAATCATTAGGATATTAAGTAAAGATCATGTTCAATGAAAATATTTTGTAAATATCCTACCGTAAATATAGTAATATGCATTGGAAAGAACTTCATTCTTTAAAGGCGATTTTCTCAATATTTAGATTTTTTTTTTTGCACCCTCAGATTCCAGATTTTCGAATAGTCGTGTCTCGGCCAAATATTGCCCTAACTTAACAAACCATACATCAATGGAAATGATTTATTCAGCTTTCAGATGATGTATAAATCTCAGTTTCAAAAAACAGACCCTTATGACTGGTTTTGTGGTCCAGGGTCACATATTGGAAAAAAGATTTGTAAAGAAACGCTGCACAGACACACACGCTCACTTACTGGTATGCGATGTTTTACTCTGAAAGAGGCCACTCGTTTGATCTCATCCTCTTTAATACTGGTTGGGGTGACGAGCAGAGCGGGGTAAGTGTCACACACTTCATAATTACTGTTGATCTTACTAATGGTCCAGCTCTCGTTTGGCAAACCCTGCAGACAGTGTGGAGACAGGGGAAAAAAAGAGAAGAGAGAACTATATGACTGAACAATAAGACTGAACAAAGCCATATTATTCAGAATTAATGTATTCAGTTAGACAAGTCTGTTCTTTTTCAGTGCAATGCACGTCTCACCATTCTTTTATACTCTGACACTGGATCATAAACCTTCCATCCATCCTCTGGAAACTGCTCTTTGTATTGAAAGGCGAATAGGGACTAAAAAAGAAAACGGAACAAATGGATTGTGGAGACATGAACCAGTTGCACTTTAGTAATTACTGACAGATCCAGTGGCCAATTACAGCTCTGACCGGAGCCATGACATACCAGTTCTTTGGACAGGGGGAAGGCATGCTTGGTCAACACCTCCAAAATCTCCAGGTTACTCTGTTCTTCCTTTTTATAAGCAAACCTTGGACTCCTCATATCCTATTTAGACAAATCAGAAAACACTGGCATGGACAAATTGCAGTTTTTGAGGCTGAAATGAAACCAGATTGCATCAGATCTATTTTCCTTTTAGTAAGATTAAAATTTCATGCATCAGACACTAATTTAAAACACACACAACAAATAAAAACAGAGCGTTATGTTCTCTAAAATACTGATGTAAATATGGATTCACAATAATATTTAAAATATTAGTAAGCTTAATATATATAAAACCATCATTTAGTGGCTACTTGCAATTGGGAGGTGGCTGTCCTGAACCCTAACGCATACATTTTAATTTATGAAAAAGATATTAAAATAATTTTTGCATTTTATTCCATTGTTGTTTTAAATATAGCTTTTTGTTGTTGTTTTTTTAAAGTAAAGTAAAAAAAAAAATATACATTTATTTTCTATTTTCTTTATCATTTATGAAACTTTGTGTAAAAAAAAAAATGTCCCGCATTTTCATGTCACTACCAAAACAGTGTATGTTTTAGTTCACAGGCTGAGACTGATTTTAACTACACCCCTACATTTATGATCAGGAAATATTTATGAGTATATTTATACTCTCTTATATCTTCATGGTGAGTAGATAGGCCCCATCATTTTGAGGTGAATGTGTCCAAAAGTATGAAAAATCTGTGTGTAACTTAAAAGAATGTCACTACCAAACACAATTTTTCTATAATTAAACACTTTTTTTGGGAGTTATTCCATAACATTTAGTTCTTATATGCGTACAACTGTTCAGAACTATGTTGATTAGCATCTTTGAGCTAGGTTCAAAAGTATCGAACTACCGAAACAGTCACGACCGAAACATTTGGTAGTGACATCTTCGTTTTTTTTTGTTTTTTTGAGTATTATCCCATAAAATTGTCACTTCTATAACAGTCACGTCTGAAACATGTCGTCATTGCTTTGGTAGTGACAAAAGGGAACACATAATCCTTTATTTGGGGGAAATAAATAAAATTTTAGTACAGTTATGCAATTTTTTTGTGTTTTAGTATGTTTTAGTAGTGTTTTAGTATGTTGGCTAAAATTCTGTAATGTGATGTGGTTGCCAAAACATGCCAAAAACATGACTGTCACTACCGAAAATGTGCAGTCACAACCGAAACATGGGATGTTTTGTCAAAAATAAAGTATGCTGAATTGTCAGCTAAGATGTTATGATAGTGTTTGGTTCAATGCATTTTCAAACTAATTAATCCTTAGCTTTGAAATCAGTATGATCAACTTTTTTGTCTTTTACAAAGAAAAACTGGATTCAAAATACAACAAATCTTATAAATTACACTTGAAATATTGTTAAAGTTGCAACTGTTACTGATTTACCTCTTTTATCTATTCTATGTCTATTCAATACAGTGTCGAAAAACGCCCATCTTATTTTCTCCTCCAACTTCAAAATTGTCCTACACGGTCTGCAGAAGTACCAACGTTCAAAGAAGATCAAATGCCCTTTACAAAAAAGGTAAAACAGCATTGTAGGATGGTTTTGAAGTTGAGATGGGAGTTTTTCGATATACCCTAACTGCACTGACCTGGGTTACACAGAGTTCGCATACACGACGCAGAGAATAGACAAAACGAACATTTGAGGTTAAAAAGTATATAAATTGTACTTTTTTGGGAGGTTAACCAATCGTTTTGCTAGATAAGACCCTTCTTCTTTGGCTGGGATGGTTTAGAGCCCTTTATAGCTGCATTTAAACTGTATTTTGGAAGTTTAAACTCAGGGGCACCATAGAAGTCCACTATATGGAGAAAAATTCTGGAATGTTTTCCTTAAGAAACATAATTTCTTTACGACTGAAGAAAGAAAGACACAAACATCTTGGATAACCAGGGGGTGAGTAAATTATCTGTAAATTTTTGCTCTGGAAGTGAACAACTCCTTTAAGTGAGAAATGTATTAATTAGTAGCCATACAGGCTATAGAATACTGAAGAATACTGAAAGGAAATCAATAAACGATAAAATCAATAAAAAGATGAATCAGTAAAGCTGATTATGATTATTAGATGACTATTATTAGAGATGCTTTGGGCCATGAATCAGCTAAGACAATAATTACCCCTGTAGACAGACTCTGTGTTTAATCCAAAAACTGACACTGAGCTCTGTTGTTGTGGGTGGATGTTTACTATGACTAGAATGTGGGTGGATGGTGTTGCATCTGACCTTACAGACGATCTCCATTCCACTAGTATTCTCCCCAAGACTCTGTACACTGATAGTCTCCAGCCTGCTGATGGCACCCAGGTTCACATCCAATATGAAAGGAGAGTCCTGCAGAGACAGATAGAATAAGACATCTCTTTAATGTCATCATTCGGGCATTTAACACTACATCAATCTTGACAATATAATATAATCTCCGTACCCGTTCTAGACTAACAAAGTAGAGTTTGTAGTCTGTGACTGTGAGTGTGCCGGTCACAGCTCCAGTGAAAGGACAGATATACATCACATCTTTAACTGCAGAGACAGAAGATAACAAATGTTACTCAACACCACACAAGCAGAAACAGGAAACAAGAGTCACAAATGAGCCGACATACCAGTGGTTTTGATTGTCTCTCCAGGGAACAGAGGGACTTCATCCATGGGCGCCTGCTTTCGTACATCCTTGAAAACCTGCTATAGAGTAAAAAGACAAAACATCTCAAAATTCAAACAGCAGCTATTTTATTCCGCTAATATCTATTTTATACACTACCGGTCAAAGTTTGAGGTCTGTAAGATTTTATTAATGATCTCCAACGCACACCATGGCTTCATTTATCTGATCAAAAATACTATAAAAACAGTAATATTGTGAAATAGTATTACTATTGTAATAAATTCTTTTTTTATTTTAATATATTTTAAAATTTAATTTATTTGTTTGACGCAAAGCTGAATTTTCAGCATCATTACTCTAGTCTTCAGTGTCATATGATCCTTCAGAAATCATTCTGATATGATTTCTGATACATATTAATGCCTTATTCTGCATGGTCATATTTCAGATCACTAAATCCTACCCCATACTTAAACTTAGTATTAATGATTTCAAAAGACATTTTTAGTGACCCCAAATTTTTGTAAGTAGAGTATTTTTCCTCAGAGTAAAATAGCTGCTATCTTAAAGTCTGGGCTGATGTAAAGGCTTAACAAAGAGCTTGACAGCAGTACAGCGAGTGGAAACAGAAGAGAGAAGTAGTAAGCAAGTAGTGTTGAAAATAGAGAAACTTGCCGTGGTATGAGACGGCAGTTCATAGTCACTGTCAAACTGACAGCCGTCTTCACCAGAGTCCTGAGACTAGGCGCCAAACGCAGAAGAAATACAGATTATGCGACAGAAAGAAAGAAAAAGAGGAGAAAGAAAAAGTTTGTTAAAAAGTCCCTGTGGTTTTAGTGTCTGTTTTTGGAAAGAGAAAGAGAGAGAATGCAACAAAGATAATAGCTACTCTTTAGGGTTGATAGGTCATATCCTCACACAGAGACAGGAAGTGTGATTTAAGGAGAAAGAGAGAACACACCAAAAAACATACAGCTGCTCAGCCATCACTACTACACCAGAGGATCTGAGTTAATGGCAACTAAATAATTCAAATGTGCGTGTTTCAAAACAGATCTCAGATTTTTGATCTTTTGCCTTACCCTCAAGTTTGGCCTTCTGGATGCCTGGAGATCACACACAGACATTAGACAAAAATGAGTAACAAACACACACCTTCATGAACATGTAGGCACAAAAAAGGCACGCAGACGTAACACACATTAGACTGAATCTTAGACAAAATGTCAAGAATGTCCAAGTCATATTTTACCCCTAAATCAGAAGAAAATTAGATTTTGCAAGGAAAAAAAATGAAGCCTATTTTTAGGACCATCAATATTTTATACTACCTATACTGTAATGTAAAAACAAAATCTCATTCTCATTACTGAGTCAGCAATTATATACTATTTAAATAGTGTACACACACTACCTTTCAAAAGTGTTGGGTCAGTAAAAGTTTTGTTTAAAACGTTTTTTAACTAAATTAATATTATCAATCAACAAGAATAAATTCAATTGATTGAAAGTGAAAGATTTTTTACATCATTACAATAAATAAAAATTCAAATAAATGGTGTTCTGAATCTTGAATTTTTTTAATTTTGATTTAATTTTTTTTAAAACATTCAAGGTATATAAAATACAAGGTATTTTAAATTGTAATAATATTCCACAATATTACTGTTTTACTGTATTTTTTATTCACATAATTGCAGCATTGGAAAGCATAAAAGACTATTCCAGCATTAAAAAAATCTTGCAAATGGTATTTTGCTATCTTGGACAAGTTTTACAGAATATCGCATAGCATTCAGATTTCACTAAAATGTGCATATAATGTGGTTACAAATTAATCTTACATTTCATTTCTGTAAAAAGATTTACATTACAAAGAAATTGTCTGAAAATACAGCAGACAGCAACAATTGTATCTTAAAAATAGGCTTAATTTTTATGCAAATTATAGCTTCCCATTTTTGGTTTTGATGAAATGCGACAAAAATAGGACATTTCTTCCTTAGATTCACCCTTTAACAACTCGATAAAGCATAAACAAGGGCTCATGAACAGAAGACAAACACATAACAAAAAGACAGTGTACAAAAAACCATACTAAACACACGCAAAGGTAAAGCAGTGGTTTTATATTGGTAGTGTTATATATAATTTCTAATTTACAGCTCAAAGCAGGTCAAAGCATTGATCCTGTTAAAGCAAACTGACAAACACCCCACTTCCATCACCCTTACCCTGAAATCTATCTTCTTCCCAACCTGTCGATCAAAACACAATATCATAATGGCTCAATCTGAGACAAAACAACTTAACACTGGGTCACATTTATTTTGAATACCATGTTTCTAAGCTTAAATATAATATTTCACTTCCATATATGTTTACTTATTTGAAAAGAGCAGAGTAATAAGTTTGCATCACATGCATTCAGTTGGCCATCATCACAAAACAAACCCGTTCATGGGTCCTTATCACTCCTCAAGGGTTTATTTTGTGGTAAAGACCAACTGGCTGTACATTATCTCTTACTTATTCTACACAACAGAGTGAAAAACATTCTCTAACCTTGCATTCACGAGCAATGGCTTCTGGAGGGACACAACCAGAGATCTGGCTGGAGATAGTGGCCGCTATCAGCTGTTTACACCACTCCACATGAGATCCAGTAGGACTGTGTCAGAAAAAAACAACAACAACAACACTCAAGCAAGTGCTTCAGTCAGTGCATCTGCCATTAGCTGTTATTATGTGAAACTACAAGCTCCACAACTGGCAACTGATGCATGTATTAATGTGCAGTGCTGACATCCTGTGGTCTGTGGACTAAAGATGACAGATGGCAATATGAGGTCAGAGAAATGTGTCGCAGTCTAAGCTCTTATTTGGTGATAAATACAACAACATATATTGAACTACTTTCATCCTCGCTTTAAAAATGCTTAAATGTCTTATTGTTTCAGTTAATGTATCACTTCTTGCTAACACAAGTAATAGGCTAACGTTACTGCCTGAAAATGATGATAGAAAGACGCGTGCTGATAGTTTCGGATGGATAGAAAATATTTAATAAGAAATAGTTTTCATATCAGTGTTATCTGAGTAGAAACCAACTAAAATGTACAGTACATATTTAGGTAAATATGTTAACAATAGATATATATAGGACGAGTCCATCTCTCCATCACAACAGGCGTGCCTGTATCGCGCTTGTGTGTACACCGTAAATCGCTTTATTTATGAAAAATACCTATATAATTGTATATTTGAGCATACAACCCAGTCTTGTACCTGTCTAATGAATCTACGCTGTCTTGTCGAGGTGCGGGGATTCCTCCTCCGAGGTTACGGGGTTTACGCGGGACAGGCGGCAGCACCGGACTCTCCGAACCTGACGAATGCTGCTGTTTCTCCATTTCCCACCTTCCCAGCTCCGTCTTGTAAAATGTGAATGTCTTTTAGCTTCCTCTAGTCTGCTAGCGGATTCTCTGTGCTTAGGAAGTCATCTCAGTGTGGCTGTTCGTGTGTAGCAGTCTGCGGTCGCCTCTCTGCTTCCTGTTCTTCTGCTACCGCTGACAAATAGCGTTTCTCTTTATTTATGTCAAGGAAGCAGCCATGACGAAACCCCCCTGTCGCCATAACCCAAATTTAGATCGCTGTATTATATATTGTGCTTATGCATATATATATATATATATATACACTACCGGTCAAAAGTGTTTGAACAGGAAGATTTTTAATGTTTTTAAATATGTCTGCATTTTTTTTTATTCAATGTACAGCAAAAACAGCAACATTTTGAAATATTTTTACTATCTAAAATAACTGTTTTCTGTTTTAATATATTTTAAAAATAATTTATTCCTGTGATTTTAAAGCTGAATTTTTAGCATCATTACTCCAGTCACATGATCCTTCAGAAATCATTCTAATTTGCTGCTCAAAATCATGTATTATTATGATTGTTGAAAACAGCCGAGTTTCTTTGATTAATAGAAAGATCAGAAAAACAGCATTTATCTGAAACAGAATTAATTACTGACTGAAGTTTTTGAACGGTATAGTGTATAATGTAACAAAAGCTTTTTATTTCAGATAAATGCTGATCTTTGGATCTTTCTATTCATCAAAGAATCCTGAAAAAAAATGTACTTAGCTGTTTTAAATATTGATAATAATAATAATAAATGTTTCTTGAACAGCAAATCAGCATATTAGAATGATTTCTGAAGGATCATGTGACACTGAAGACTGGAGTAATGATGCTGAAAATTCAGCTTTGATCGCAAGAATAAATTACATTTTAAAATATATTAAAATAGGAAGCAGTTATTTTAAATAGTAAAAATATTTCACAATATTACTGCTTTTGCTGTATTTTGGATCAAATAAATGCAGGCTTGGTGAGCAGAAGAGACTTCTTAAAAATCTTTTGACTGGTGGTGTATTTTTTCCCCACAAGAATTCAAGTTTAAACTTAAACATTTTATAATACTTTATAATTCGAAATCTCTATTCAACAAAGAATAATGAAAAATAAAAAAGTAACAGTGTTGACAACACTGATACTATTAAAAAATGTTTTGAGCATCAAAGCAGCATTTTAGAATGACTTCTGAAGGATCATGTGACATTGAAGACTCACATTTTAACATACAAATAAATAATTTTTTTAAACATGCATAAATTGTAATATTTCACATTATAACAGTTTTTACTTTTTTCTGGACTTTTTTTAATTTTCAATAAAAAAAAATACATTGTAACTTGAGGCATGTACCTCATTAATATAACTAAAGAAACATTGGTTTGCTTTTAGATCAGGATTGTGCTTATATTGTATGAAAATCATCTCTTTAATTATGCTGTTTTCATATCACTGTGATAGTAGATCAAGTTTGGTGCTTACAGTATGCATTTTCATTGCAGTCATGCATGCTTGCAGGTCTACACTCACTGATGCCTCAGAAGGAAACACAAGGCATTAAGAGCCGGGGGGTGAAAACTTTTTGAATTTGAAGATCAGGGTAAATTTGTCCTTTTGGGAAACATGTACCTTCTGTAGCTTCTGAAGGGCAGTACTAAAAAATTTGACTAAAAGATTTAGGCAAAATAAGAAAAATGTACACATCTTTATTCTGTTCAAAAATTTTCACCCCCTGGCTCTTAATGCATTGTGTTTCCTTCTGAAGCATCAGTGAGCCTTTGAACCTTCTGTCATAGTTACATACGAGTCCCTCAGTTGTCCTCAAGGTGAAAAGATGGATCTCAAAATCATACAGTCATTGTTGGAAAGGGTTCAAACACACAAAATGTCATTCAGGTAAAAACACAGTATTAAGAATGAAGTGTATGTAAATTTTTGAACAGGGTCATTTTTATAAATTCTATATAAAACTATTATTTTATCTTGTGGACTATATGACTATATATCTTTTATGGGAAATATCTTATTCAGGTAAGTACTAAATAAAAAATAACATGCTTTTTGTATGATCCCTTTTATTTTGCTAAACTAATTAACATTTTGCAGATTCTGCAAGGTGTATAAACTTTTGACTTCAACTGTAATATAGTAAGTAACCTTTAAAAAGCCCACTGTTATGCAATCAGAATGCCTGGAAGTACAATAACGAGCATACAGTCATTTCCTTGTGAACTCTTTAAATTAATTTAATCAGCATTATGTACACAACAATAGCTGGCCAACAAATAAAGGATACATGTAGGAATACAAAACACAAATAGATCCCTCTAAACTATTATGTCTAACTTAAGATAATGTCAGAAAAAAAAATCAGAGTGCAGCTTTCCTTCACTCAATCTCATGCGATGGGATTGAGAACAAAAGAATTCCCTACAGAATCAGATCGTTTTCAGATCTGTTACAAAGCAAAACCTAAATGCCCATTAAAAAAAAAAATGAAAAGAAATTAAACATATAAGAGGATGTCAAACAAATTACCTACAATTACCAAAACCAACCAAAACATTTTTTTCTAATTACTTTCCTTTTTATAAAACTGTCAAATTTTACACTGAATAAAATAATTATATTTTACAACAATAGAACTTTTCAACAGTAAAATAGGCTTTTGTTTGAGGTAATTACATAGTTCTGGTTCTTGTACAAAATAAAAAATAGATTCTGTCTTTTTCTCCCCCCTAAAAACAACCAACCGCAAATGGTTTGTTTGTTTATTGAACTTGTTTGTCTTCTTCACACACTATGGTTGAAACTTCATATCCTCATTGAGGTCAAAGTCTTTAGAAGTTCAGTTTTCCGAGGCAGCCTGAGCAACGGCTCACCGTAGCCCTCCTCTATCGCTCCGTGTCAGTCACCGCTTGCTCTCTTCCTCAGGAAAAGGCTGAATTTGGGACAGCGCAATCAAACCGCCACTCCGTCCTACCCAAACGACTTTGCAGACTACGCTACGTCTCGTTGGGAGCAATACTGTCAGCTCCATCAGAAACAAAATATTTGCTTTCTGTGGCAACTGCGCGTCATTTTACGGGGTACAACCGAACTCCAAACCTGGAAACAACCTGTCGCTCAAACGCACAGTGAATGGAAATCAATCTATTCTAGCTGATGCTGCCATAAAGAAAAAACAACGTTTCTCTATAAAATATACACCTGAAAACCTCAGATATGAGTAAAGGCACCAAAAAGGTATCCGCGTCGCTCGCTTAAAAAACCCTGCTTCTGTTCAACAAGCTACCGTTAACCTTTTCCCTCCATATCATACACTCGTCTGAGCCGCGAATGACATTTACGGAGGAAAAAATAAGACATTTAGACAACACATCTGCTTCCTTTACCTTTTGAGGTCAGCCATTTAAGTTTGTCAAGCCGTTAAACCAAGTATACTAATAAAAACGATTGCTCTACCAAAGGTTGAGGACCCTGCTTGATACTAGATCGACCGAACACCATGCAGACCAGCATGCCCTCCTACTAGTGCTCAACATTTAGAAATGTTCTTCTCTCAGATCTAAACACTTCAGAATCCTTATAACACGCATAACGCAACACATAAATCACATACGTCCATCCGACTCTTCGATCGCTTTCAGTCATCACTTGATCATTAGTATCCAAGTGGCGTCCGGAATACACACACATAATTCCGTACATGGTATGCGGCATGAAAAAAACAGCACTGTCACTTTAAGGCTTCTCTTTTCGTTTTTTTTGCGTGATGAAGGCCGTACTGTGATTTATTGCATAATTGTTTTGTTACTCGTTATCGTCGACATCACTACTTATCGTGTTACTGTAATTATCACTATTGCTATGTACAAATGTCCAAACTTTTGTTTGTGGGTGGGATCAAAACGGTGTCTGTAGGTGTGTGATGCGCTGATTGGGCGTGGCAGCGTTGGGGGTGGAGCTGTTCGTCAAGTGGGTGGAGGATGGGGCGGAGTCCGAGAGCTTCAGCTCTTCCAGTTTCTTCAGATACTGATCCCTCATCGCAAGTAGCTCCTTATAGCGCTGCTCCACTGGACTCTGTTGCTGATATGCACAGATACACACAAACATGCATGTGTAAAAAGACAACTGGGTCAAATAGCCACCAGAGGGCAGCAAAAACACTTTTTAACCTCAAATAAAGGAAGCTGATCACATCTAATCAGACATTTTTATGATAAAATGCACATAAGATGCTGGAATACTAGTTATCAGACAATATTTTGTATTTATCTATATAAACTTCTGTTTAATACTTAAAAGTGGCACTATGGTGTGTACACTACATTTGAATGTTTTACTGCTCTGTTGTTTTCGTAGCATTTAATATGTAAATGGTAAACAGCATTAATCTTTGTTATGACTAATGTGGTAAAATGCTTATTTATGCCAATGCTGGAGCTGCTCCTGCAAAACCTCTGTAACAGAATGCATGTGTGTGTGTGTGTGTGTGGTGATAAGGACACTCTGAGTGACAGTTCACTGCAGTGCCAGTCAGGACGTAATTAAACTGGAGAGAGAGGATTTTCTGCACCGCTGAATTGGGTGTGCAGACACACACACACACACACACACATAAACACTCAATCCCACCTAGAGGCAAAAACACCCACTACAGAAAAGATGCACATGCTTTTTTTGTCCTTCAAACATTCATTTGTATATACCCAAAAAAGTCAGTTTAAATAATGCTTATCACCATACAAAATGCTATAGAAGCTATAACCTTATTGTGAATGTATGCTGATACCTGGTGTTGTATGCGAGGGTTCCACCTGATGTAATAAGTCACCCAAAGCTCTAGGTGGCGCATGCTGGCTACAGGGTAAAGCACACGACTGGACTCTGGCGTGTAGAAGAGGTTTATGTACAAAGATGTGTCACTGTTGACAAAAGACCACAGAGACACCGTCTTCCCCCGAACGTTCTAGTGAAACAAAACGGAAGAATAGAAAACACAAGAAGTTAGCATTTTGAATAAACACTACTCCATTACTTAAAGTAAACCTTAAAGTGACAGTTCATTCAAAAATGAAAATTCCTCTCATTAATTACCCATTCAAAACCAGTAAGACATTCGTTCTAACAGCTTTATTCAACAATTTCTTCTCTTCTCTGTCAGTCCTCAACGCATATTTACAACAGTACCAGTGCAGTTGTTTTCTATGTGCACAGAACGTATTCTCGTAGCTATTCTCTTAAAATGAATGTTGAATCACTGGTGTCACATGGACTATTTTAACAATGTCCTTACTACCTTTCTGGGCCTTGAACATGGTAGTTGTGTTGCCGTCTATGCAGGATCATAAAGCTCTCAGATTTAATCAAACATAATTTCTGTTCTGAAGATGAACAAAGGTGTTACAGGTTTGTAAAGGCATGAGGGTGAGTAATTCATGACAGAATTTTCATTTTTGGGTGAACTATCCCTTTAAGTATTATATGTTAAATAAAATGACAGTTTAAATACCACTCAAACATTTGAAATAATTATTTGATCAAAAGTACAGTAAACAAGGTAATGTGAAATATTATTACAATTTAAAATAAATATTTTCTATGATTATATATTTTAAAATGCAATTAATTCCTGCAATGGGAAAGCTGAATTTTCAGCAGCCATTACTTCATTCTTCAGTGTCACATGATCATTCTAATATGTGACCATGGACCAGAAAAACAGTCATAAGTAGCACAGGTATATTTGTAACAACAGCCAGCAATACATTGTATGGGTCAAAATCATCAATTTTTCTTTTATGCCAAAAATCATTAGGATATTAAGTAAAGATCATGTTCCATTAATATATTCTGTAAATTTCCTACCGTAAATATAGAAAAACTTAATTTTTGATTAGTAATATGCTTTGCTAAGAACTTAATTTGGACAACTTTAAAGGTGATTTTCTCAATATTTTGATTTTTCTGCACCCTCAGATTCCAGATTTTCAAATAGTTGCATTTCGAACAAATATTGTCATATCCTAACAAACCATACATAAATGGAAAGCTTATTTGTTCAGGTTTCAGATGATGTATACATCTCAATTTAAATTTTTATTACTGGTTTTGTGCTCCTGGGTCACAAATGTCTTTTGTGAGAACAGATGATTTAATATATTGGTAACACAGAATCAGTTGAATACATTGGTAATACAGTAGTTAAGGTGCTGAATCCTTTGGTTAGCAATAGATGTAATGTGGGACTTTGTTCCCTAACATTGTTGTTGTGGTGGACGGCTCTAGAGGGCCACCAGAATGAATGTTTCATCTCCCCAAAGTGCATTCTACTCCGACTGAGAGTCAGTGAAGCATCCCTGTTACTCATGCTCTACTTCACACAATGAGCGCAGAGAGAAATAAAAAGCAATGTGTGCGTGTGAGAGAAAGCAAGGAAAGGCCAATATATCCCACTGATGACAACTGGCCTCCAATAAGCAGTGAGGAAGATTGGATTTCAGAGATTCAGAGACAAAAGGGGTGATAAATGTAAAGAAAGAAAGGCAGAGTGGAGCACATTTTAATAGTTCCTGTTTGTTTCCATAAGGCACAGAATAATTATAGATGAACATGCAGTGAGGTAAAAAAGTAAGAGCATAAATCTAAATCTAGTTAAACCAGGAAATAATGATTTTTAAAAATCATGACAAAATGAACAAATATTAAGATAATCTGAATTCATATTAATTTCCCAATTCAACTCAAATCAATTAATTTGTAATCATTTGCTGGAAACAGATGGATTTTATTAAATGTGACCCTGGACCACAAAACCAGTCATAAGGGTCAATTTTTTGAAAACGAGACTTATACATCATCTGAAAGCTGAAATAAGCTTTCCACTGATGTATGGTTTGTTAGGATATAACAATATTTGAAAATCTGGAATCTGAGGGTGCAAAAATCAGAATACTGAGAAAATCGCCTTTAAAGTTGTCCAAATGAAGTTCTTAGCAATGCATATTACTAATCAAAAATTTAAGTTTTGATACGTTTACGGTAGGAAATTTACAAATTATCTTCATGAAACATGTTCTTTACTTAATATCCTAATGATTTTTGGCATAAAAGAAAAAAAAACATTGTTGGCTATTGCTACAAATATACCTGTGCTACTTATGGTGCAGGGTCACAAATGAGAAAAAAGCAAAAAGCAAGCATTTTCTCCAGGTTAAAAAGTTTTGGCTCCACTATATCTGGAATGGGCTGCATTATTAAATATAACATTTTACTGATATTCAGGGTAGAAAGGAAACTCGAGGTTGGTAATTTGTCATTAATGAGCTTTTATATCACCTACAGACCAACTGTTTGTGAAGTTTGTTTGTGTGTTATTTCTTACATTGCTGTCACGGACACTTTCACAGTTGTAGAGGAAAGTGCCAAAACGGCAGCTGTACAGGTGATCCAAGATTACCACCAGGAGACGCTCATTAAACTCAAACGCTGTTGGGAACTGCAGATGTGAGAGAGGGATAAAAGAGATTTACTTGCATTAAAGCATTAAACTCTAGCCGGATAAAATGATTTTACAAAACACATTAAGAAAATGCATTCCAAATCTGTATGATTTGGTTTCTTTTGCTGTACACAAGAAGAGATGCAGAGATGCTGTTTTCAGTGTTATAAAAGTAGATAATAATGTTCAAGCTCCAATTAAGTACTAAATACTACTGCTGACTATATAGAACAGCTAGCTTTGTTTTGTTAAGTTGTTTGTCATTGATATCTCCTTCAAGGTTGCATATATTTAAATATGCCACATACAGATGGATTACACTAGGGGTTGACTGATTTTTTTTTTCAGGGCTGATGCTGATACCGATTATTACAGATCAAGTAACCGCATAACCAATATCTTGAACCGATATATATGTCCAGTGTAAAAATGACAATTAATGTCATAATTAAGAATAACAAAAGCTCTGACAAAAACTCTTTCAAAGTTTTTAAATTATTTTATCGGCAAATTGGTTTTAAAATGACCAATACCAATAAACATTAAAGTATTTAATATAGGCGCAGATAATTGGCCAGGCCAAAAATCGGCCGACTCCTTGTTTGCGCCAAGTTTAATGTCAATGATGCTGAATGTCACAGGTTGCGATCACATTTACCATTGTTCTATAAATTTTCACACAGGCTCAATACAGTCATGTTTATGTAAATCAGCATCCATAATGATTAAACAGCAGCTCAGACATTTTGCAAAATACCTCTATTCTGTTGATGCTGATACCAATTATTACAGATCAAGCAGACGATAACCGATATTTTGAACCGATATATATATGTCTGGTGTAAGAATGACAATTAATGTCAAAATTAAGAATAACAAGGGCTCTGACAAAAACTTTCTTCAAATGTTTTTAAATTCTTTTATCGGCAAATGGATTTCGAAAATGACTGATAACCATAAAAGTGCTTAATATAGGCGCTGATAATTGGCCAGGCCAAAAATCTGTCGACCCCTTGTTTGCGCCAGGTTTAATGTCAATGATGCTGAATGTCACAGGTTGCGATCACATTTACTGTTGTTCTACATATTTTCACACAGGCTCAATCGAGCCATTTTTATCAGAATCCGTGCGATTGCTAATGTCACGCGAAGGCGTATAACTATGGATATTGATATATTCACAGTGTAAATCAGCAACCACAATGATTAAACAGCAGCCCAGACATTTTGCAAAATACCTTTATTCTGTTGATGCCGATACCGAGTATTACAGATCAAGCAGACGATAACCGATATTTTGAACCGATATATATGTCCGGTGTAAAAATGACAATTAATGTCAAAATTAAGAATAACAAGGGGTCTGACAAAAATTTCTTGAAATATTTTTTAATTATTTAAATCTGCAAATTGGTTTTGAAAATGACCAATAACCATAAAAGTGCTTTATATAAGCATCGATAATTGGCCAGGCCCAAAATCGTTCAACCCCTAGTTTGCGCCAAGTTAAATGTCAATGATGCTCAATGTCGCAGGTTGCAATCACATTTACCATTGATCTACAAATTTTCACACAGGCTCAATCCAGTCATTTTTTTATCAGAATCCACATGATTGGGAATGTCACGCGAAAGCGTATACTGTGGATGCTCATATATTCACAGTGTAAATCAGCATCCACAATGACTAAACAGCAGCTCAGACATTTTGCATACCATAATACCTTTTTTAGTGTTTCACAAAATAGAAAAACAAGAAAGTCATACAGGTTTAGAGCAGCATGGAGTTTACATGGTTAGAAAATTTGAACCATACCTGTTTAGTCATTTGCCACACGCAGTCAATAAACTGCAAAAAGATAGGTGACCTGTCCTGATCTGCATGGTTCTTGTCTCCATGGCCGATTCTCTACACATACACACGTGCACACACAGTATAAAGTAAATACCAAGAGATAACGATTCATTTTTTGTTTACACAAAACAAAAGCTAATACATTCAGTTGTAGTTTACACTTATTTATTCTCTGTCAACTGTATCAAAGCAGTCACCCTGATAACATGGCTGACAGAACTCAAAGTCAATCAGTACATGTGTGGTTTTACAAGACTTTGAGACTCACTGAGGCGAACTTGTGTCCGAAGCTGATCCATTCCTTCTCCAACAGCACCTGAAAGCCCCTGAAAGTCCTGTAATATGAATCCAGCATCAGCATGGCCAGAGAGGTGAGCTGAGCTGTACGGTCCCAGCCGTCACTGCAGTGCACCACCACAGAGCTCCCAGAAGACACCTTATCAGCCACCTGGATGGCTCCTGATAGCACCAGCTAAAGCAGGAAGGAAGGTAGTTACATTACAGCATGTTGAGTTTTATAATACATACTGGTAGGCATGAAAAAAACAACAACAAACCTTAATATGCTCTAGCCAGTGGGTAGACTCCAGGCTGGAAAGCCAATGAGACTCCTCCACATTGGGGTAGACAATGTCCTTTAACTTTTTCAGTGACTCCCTCATGACATGGATATTATGGATGTCCAGAAAGACCAGCTCAGCGTTCTGATATGCATCGTCGCCCTCGTAACCCCCTCCTGTGGCCTGGAGGGTAAGGGGTGTAAAGTGTACAGGTTAAGATATGATCAGGTAGAGAAATTCTGCACACTTGCTTTCACACTTCATGTACCTAAACACCTTGTGCAAGAAAAAATATTGGATCAATAATGCCATTTCAAAATGCTCTGTCAGCTGTGTTCAGTGTAGCGTAGCTTTTAAGTACCACAGTGGTCCGCTTCTGGGTCCACTTTGTGGTTGGTTTTGCCTTTAATTAGTTTGGCAACACGCAAAAACGAAAGACATACTCATGCAAAAGCAAACAGTTTTGTTTGTCTAATACAAACCAAGAGTCCAAGATTGACTGGAAAACAGAAACCAGCCCATACCTTCAGTAGATAAGGCCATAAATTAGATATAAGGTAAACAAAGAGGGTTTTCATAATCAAAGACTCTTAAGATCTTCTTGAAGATGAATTTGGATCTGTCAGACCTGACTCTAAGTTTTACTCATTAGTAACTCTTTAGACTCATACCTTGTTTGCCACAGCATTGACATTAGGCCTGGCATCATAGATGGTGAGTTTGGTAGTACCATTGGCCTCACGGATTAGGTCCAAATAACGTTCATCATCTTTGTTGCGCTTGCCGCTCATTCCCACCAATGGCTGGCTACACCGCGTGATCACAGCATGGTTGTCTTTATGGAACCACGACAACACCTAAGAGAGGAACGAAACACATCATCATAGAAAGTAAGGTCATCAACAAACATTTAAAAAACATGTGGAATTGAAGATGTGGAGAACAATATGTATCAGTACCATAATGGTTATCTGCCAATATTAAGACCTTTGTTTATCTTCGGAACACAAATAATGATATTCTTGATAAAATCTGAGAGCTGAACCTGCATAGACAGAATGCGACTGCCACATTCAAGGCCCAGAAGGTAGTAAGGACATCGATAAAATAGTCCATGTGACATCAGTGGTTGAACCTTAATTTTCTGAAGCTACGAGAATAATTGTTGTGCGCAAAGAAATCAAAAATAACTTTATTCAACAAATTTCACTTGTGCGTGGTGCTGCTGACACAAGAGCCAACATTTTGATGTAGAACCCAGATGTTAATGTCACATAGATTATTTAACCTTTCTGGGCCTTGAACGTGGTAGTTGCGTTGCTGCCTATGCAGGGTCAGAAAGCACTCAGATTTCTTTAAAAACATCTTAATTTGTGTTCCGAAAATGAACGTAGGTCTTACAGGTTTGGATCGACTCAAGCCACGTAGAGAAGCTGGGCAGATAAACACCCTTTAATATTGAGCATTAGGGCGGGGCAATATGGCCAAAAACTATTGGCCATTAGGGCTAGGAGATTCTTGATTTTTTATGATTTTTAACTAGTCAACTTGAAAATGTAACAACATGATTCAAGTAACTTTTTCTTTATTAACCCCCTACTTAAATTTTTAAATTCTATTCCAAGTGCACCACACATGAAGTTGTCAACATGATGTAAATGTTAAACAAATCACTTGATAAATATCTTCACAGAAAAGATGTATAAACTACAACTACATCTTGTACAAACTTTTCTTATATATATTATGTTAAGAAACAATACAAGGAAAATGCTTAAAAAAAAATGTTTAAATCAAGGTAATTCATATTCAAAATTATTGAAAGTATAACACCAGTAGACTGAATGAAATGAAATAGACTAATGAAATATTTGTTCTTCACAGTTTTCTTATTTGATTGCACTGCTAATTGCACTAGTTTTTTCTATGTAAACATTTATCTTTACGGTTATCACTGGCATTATTGTCAAAGTGTCTTATTTTAATGATTGGTAATATTTCTATTCAAAATCATCGCAATTCCTCAATTTCTAAAAAATAAATCCATGGCAAAGCATTAAATTAGAATTAATTGATAAAATCTGAAAAAAATGCCCAGCCCTATTGGGCATTTATTGGTTATTAGCCATAACATGAAAATAATTATCGGATAGGACAGAATTTTATTACTGCATCTCTGTCATTATCATCATACAGAGATATATAAACATCCAACCACATACCACAGTAAATAAGTGAAGGTAAATATACTTGTACATAAATTTGAAAACCATTCCCTGCTTATTTATGTGCAAAAATTGAAATTGACATTCTCTAAACTTTTCCACTAAACAGCCTGCATTATACGCCATAAGCTTCAATATAACCTTCCAAAAAAAATCACACCACGATCATCTGTGAAAGAGCTCACCGGGATGCGACAGCGGGAACGGAAGGTAGCAACTCTTTTAAGATCTTCCTCTGTGGCCTTGTATGGAACAACAAGAACTGTGGGATAGGTGTCACACAGCTCGTAGCTCTTATTGATGAAAGTGACCCTCCATTCACTATTGGGTAGACCCTGACAATCAGAACAGAAAAAACAACACAAAATCTTTAATAAAAGTACACCGTGCAGCATTTTATGCAACTACATTAGCAATTATTATATGTGACCCTGGACCACAAAACCAGTCATAAGGGTATGACTGGTTTGTTAGGATAGGACAATATTTGGCTGAGATATTATTCAATGTATACTATTTGTATACTATTGTATACTATTTCAATGTATTGAATCTGAGGGCGCAAAAAAATCTAAATATTGAGAAAATCGCCTTTAAAGTTGTCCAAATGAAGTTCTTAGCTATGCATATTACTAATTAAAAATTAAGTTTTGATATATTTACAGCAGGAATTTTACTACATATCTTCATGGAACATGATCTTTACTTAATTTCCTAATGATTTTTGGCATCATATTCATAGCAATAATTTTGACCCATACAGTGTATTTTTGGCTATTGTTACAAATATAACCCAACGACTTAAGACTGGCTTTGTTGTCCACGGTCACATATTGTATTATAACTGCAAGTGAATGGACAGCGTGAGCCGTTTGAACAAAGGCAATATAACTGTTTCTAGTCCTGGCATCTGGTCCTCACCTGTCTCCTGTACTCATCCATGGGCTCATAAACGTTCCAGCCATTCTCCTCATACTTCTCCTGACTCAGAAAGGCAAAGAGTTGCTGTGAAAGTCAAAGAAAGAAAAGTGTCATGCATTCTATTACTGATGAAATCCTGTTGTGAAATTCTGAATTGCTGAAACAATCACACTGCATACAATGCACAGACGTCATTAATAAATCATTTATGAAGGAGTCTAAAGATTAGCATTTGAGAATGAGGTTAAACACTGACCATTCCATGAGACAGTGGGAAAGCATATTTGAAAAGAATGTCAAAGATGTCTCTTCGACTGTGGCCTTCTTGCTTCAGAGCAAAGCGCAGGTTCCTCATGTCCTGTTACACACACAAACACACACAAAATGATTTGAGAATATCAGACTTACAAAAAGGGGATGCTAGTTCTGCTGTAACCTAACCTAACATTTTTTTATACTATTGTGGTTTGCATTCAAAGCAGAAGCTGTAATTAAGTGCTCTAAAAATCACATGAAGGTACTAACGTCTATAGAAAATATTCAAAAACATTTTTGGAGCAAGTGGTTAAAGTAGAGGTCAGAAGTTTGCATCCCCCTTTCAGAATCACTGAAATATGTTAATTATTTTAACAAAATAAGAGGGATTATACAAAATCCATGTAACTGACCTGAATAAGATATTTCACATAAAAGATGTTTACATATAGTCCACAACAGAATATAACCATAGACCCAGTTCAAAAGTTTACATTCCCTTGATTCTTAATACTATGTTGTTACCTGAATGATCCACAGCTGTGCTTTTTTAGTGATAGTTGTGCATGAGTCCCTTATTTGTCCTGTACACTTAAACTGCCCACTATTCTTCAGAAAAATTCTTCAGGTCCCACAAATACTTTGGGTTTCCATCATTTTTGTGTATTTGAATCCTTTCCAACAAAGACTGTATGTTTTTGAGATCCATCTTTTCACACTGAGGACAACTGAGGGACTCGTATGTAACTATTACAGAAGGTTCAAACACTCACTGATGCTCCAGAAGGACATACTATGCATTAATAGCTGGGGGGTGAAAACTTTTTAAATTTGAAGATAAGGGTCAGTTTAACTTATTTTGTCTTCTGGGAAACATGTAAGTACTTCTGTAGCTTCTAAAGGGCAGTACTAAATTTAAAAATATGTACACAAACAAGAAACAAGAAAAATGTACATATCTCCATTCTGTTCAAAAGTTTTCACCCCCCAGTTCAGTATAAACAAGGAACAATGATCACTAGACAAAAAAAAAAAACAGCTGTGGATCATTCAGGTAACAACACAGTATTAAGAATCAACGGGATGTAAACTTTAGAACGGGATCATTTTTATAAATTCAACTATTATTTTCTCTTGTGGACTATATGTAAACATCTTTTATGTGAAATATGTGACCCTGGATCAAAAAAACAGTCGTAATGGTCATTTTTTCAAAATTGAGATTTCTACACCATATGAAAGCTGAATAAATAAGCTTTTTATTGATATATAGTTTGTTAGGTTAGGAAAATATTTGGCCAAGATACAACTATTTAAAAATAATGTTCTTAACAATGTATATTACTAATCAAAATATGTTTTCATACATTTACAGAAGGAATTTTACAAAATATCTTAATGGAACATAATCTTTACTTAATTTCCTAATGATTTTTGCCATAAAAGAAAAATCTGTAATTTTGATCCATACAATGCATTTTTGGCTACTGCTACAAATAAACAGCGACTTGTTTAAGACTGGTTTTGTGGTCCAGGGTCACATATGTTATTCACATCAGTACTAAATAAACAATGCATTTTGTATGATCCCTCTTTGTATGATTTTGTAAAATGACATTTTTTATGCAAACGTTTGATCTTGAACTGTTTTAAACACTGAAACTACCTTAACTAACCCTTAACATTAGTGGTTATGGGGTGTGAGCAATACCTTGCAGGTGATTTCAAGCCCGTAGGAGTTCTCTCCTCGACTAGAGGCTCCGCCCATCTTCTCTACACGGCTTATGACCCCTAAGGGAACGTCCAGGGTAATGGGTGTATCCTTTAGACAGGAAGTGACAATAATCTTACAAGTACATATGTACTATAAACACCTCAGAAGTGATGCTTTCAGTTCCTTGTAATTCTATTAAAAGATTATACGCGTTTCACACGCATAAGTGCTAAAGGATGTCACAGTCACAAGTTTGTTAAAAGGTCTTTGGTTGCATTTAATCAGTGCACTAACATATTTGTGTGACGCCACTAAATCATCAACCTAAAACCTAAGATTTCAAAACAATAAATAGTCAATGTTTAGTTTACCATTACTGTATCAACACTTGAATTTCACAACTTTGTGCACCTCTACCTTTGTGCTTTTTTTCTTTCTTTCACTTTGCCAGGATGACAGATCATGGCAACGGACCCCAGCAACGGTCAAAACGTCCACAAAACAGGCCTGCAGGTGTCCGCTACCATGTGCCAAACAAGGACAGAGCCAGAAACCAGATGAAAGCCTTTCTCTGAAATGATGTGATATGAAATCCCTCCTTCTTCCTGTCCTCTCATATCCTCCTTCTTTCTCATATAATACAGACTAACAAATGTGTGCTTTATCTAAAAGTGGACACCAAAACTGGTTTCAAAATAAAGAACGTGCAAACAAGCTTTTAAAGGAGAAACCGAGGAGGAAAGACTGAAAGACAGTCTGAAATGGATAAGCTGGTTTTAAGGGAGCACCTGACATGGCCTCAGAATGACTGTGCATCAACACATAGAGAACAAAGGCATTGCGTTTTAGGAAATGAAAACAAAAGTTTCTCTTACTGAGTCAGTGTTCTTGAAGTAGAGTCTGTAGTTGGTGATGAACACCTTCCCTTTGACTGCAGCATTAAAGGGGCAGATGTAGATTATCTCTTTATCTGAGAAGCAAAAGAAAAAGGAAAATACAAATAAAGCTCAACATTTATTTAATCCCATAAAATCTGTTTTAAAATGCTTGTGTGAAATTATTAAAGGTGCATTAAAGTTAAGTAGTGAATATATGAATAATATTTATGACTATTTTTTCTGCCACCTCATGAGCATCAAAATCATCCTACATCGTTGTTCTACCTTTTTTTTTGGTAAAGGACGTTTGATCTTCTTTACATGTTCACTTTGTAGGTACTTCTGCAGCAATGTAGGACGATTTTGTAGTTGGAGAAGAAAATAAGATGGAGTTTTTCGACCTATCCTAACGGTATTGAACCGAAGTGCACAGAGTAGACAAGCCAAAAAAAAAAAGGGATATAAATTGTAAAGTTTTTTTAGAAAATAACCGATCATTTTGCAAGATAAGACCCTTCTTCCTCGGCTGGGATCGTTTAGAGACCTTTAAAGCGGCATTTAAACTGCATTTTGGAAGTTCAAACATGCAGGCACCACAGAAGTCCACTATATGGAGAACATTCCTGAAATGTTTTCCTCAAAAGAAATAATTTCTTTACGACTGAAAAAAGAAAGACACAAACATCTTAGATGACAAGGGGGTGAGTACATTATCTGTAAATTTATGTTTTGGAAGTGAACTTCTCCTTTAGTGACATCATTAACATGAAACCCAGAAAATTACTGGAAAAAACAGAGTTTGGTAAAAATAAATTCAATTTATTTATTTTTTATTTTTTTAATTGTATTTCATAGGGCCTTAAAATGTAATTTTCATTCAACTTTTATTAAATTGCTGTTAAATTGTGTGAGTTCCATTATTTTAGTTAATTAGACATGCTTTTTAATTGTTTTTTTTAATTTAACCATTAAAACAGAAAACAAAAAGGAATCCAGAAAAATTAAAACTTTGGGCCAAATAAAACAGATTTCATAGAGCCCTAAATACTACTTCAACAACCTTGAATCAACAGTTTAACAACCTACAAGTTATTTGAACATTACATTTCAAAGTGTCAATATTAAAATGCATTTCGAAAATATACAAGTATGACTAAAAGACTAATTCTAATAAGATTAATTGTAAGACCCCACAAGCACACACACATGCTCTCACTCACCGATCACTCTCTCTTCTCCCGGCAGCATAGCAACATCTGCCAGTGGCTCCATCTTCAGGCTCTCTCTGGACGCCTGTCAACACATGCAGGAACATTGGGTTGACATGGGCGCATCCCTCACATGCACACAAATGCTCTCAAATAAGGATGATCACAACTGTTTCTGCACTACTCGCAACATTAATACACTACATTTCTAAGCAGACAGGATTGTACTCAATGGCATCTGATCAAAGGGGGAAAAAACGCTTGGGAAAAAAAAAAATCAGAGAGTGATGGAAAGTAAGAGGAAGTAGTGAAGAGAGGAAAATAAAGAGTAAGAGAAGACTGTCCTCTTTCACCCTCTGTCAGTAAGCACCAGTCTGATGCTCTATGTGTGTGTGTGTGAGTGATCAGGGATCCAGATTGTCTTTCCCTGGGCTATTTTCCTGCTGCCAGTTGAAGGTTAGTGAACTGGAATGCGAGCTAAGAGTGCCATTCGCTGCGTGTAGTCGGTTATTCTGTCGGCCTTTTGCTGCTGTTCAGTGTTTTGCACGTCGCAACCCTGTGGGCAGAGTGAAGCAAGGGCTTCTGGGTAATGGTCTAGCCCGTGTTCTCGAGATGACAAATAGAGCAGCCAAACAAACACACACACAGTGATCCTAGCTGGGAAACTAACCTGGTTCACACAAATAAGAGGTAGTTGGGTAAACAGAAGAGGACAGATGAGGAAGGGGGAGAATAAAAAGCCAACTAGTAAGAGGATTAAAAGAGACACCGTTAAAGACATCTTAAAGGTACAGTGTGTATTTTCTGCAACAATCGTCTGCAATTGTTCAAAGTCATCTGGGAAATCAAGTCCAAATGGCTTAGTTATAGTCAATTCTGAATAGAAATAAAGAACGAAAGAAAGAAACGGGACTGACTAAGATAAAAGAGACAAACAGAGGCAATCACAGAGACAGATGGACGGTTCTCTATACAAAATCTCTCTAGCTGTCCTCGGGGACCCTGGAAAAACGGAGACTCGGGTTCTGCTGCCTATCACCTGCCAGGTGTTACAGCTCCACTAACATATGTATGGAACAGCAGTCTTCTGGCTCAAGCCCTAGCGACGTGCCAACTCCCTGTCTGCCTGGAATCCCCTCTGCTCAGAGAGGTTACATGTGCCAAGCCAGACACTGCATATGCATGTGTTTATGTAGGGAGGGGCGTACTGCTTTTTAAAGGAAACCATCTATTTTGCTTTAACCACTATTACAAGTTCCCTTTTGAATTTCACAATTTTGACACATTTAGCAACATGCAATATGCAAGGGTATTATTAATCACTCTATAAAAGTACTGAATAGCTATGCTGGACTGAGTGCACATTTTAGTCTTAAAATAGGTCAGCTGGATAGATGACAAGTAACGTGGACATCAACTTTGTTTTTAATATCATGACCCTATTTATAAAAAAAAAAAACAATATTACATTGTATATGAACCCTAATCTAAATTCAATACAAATGAAATCATACACACTACCAGTCAAATGTTTTTGAACAGATTTTTAATGTTTTTTCAAAATTAGTCTCTTCTGCTCACCAAGCCTGCATTTATTTGTTCCAAAGTACAGTAAAAATTATGAAATATTTTTACTATTTAAAATAACTGCTTTCTATTTTAATATATTTAAAATGTTATTTATTCCTGTGATTTCAAAGCTGAATTTTTAGCATCATTACTCCAGTCACATGATCCTTAAGGTCATTCTAATAATCTATTTTGCTGCTCAAAAAAACATTTATTATTATTATGATGATGATGATGATGATGATGCTGAAAACAGCTGAGTAGAATTTTTTCAGGTTTCTTTGATGAAAAAAGTTCAGAAGTTCAGAAAATAGAAGTTAATTTCTATCATTTCTTACCCAAAAAATAAAAACATTACTGACTTCAAGCCTTTGAATGGTGTAGTGTATAATGTTACAAAAGCTTTACATTTCAGATAAATGCTGATCTTTGGATCTTTCTATTCAGCGAAGAATCCTAATAATAATAATAATAATAATAATAATAAATGTTTGAAGAACAAATGAGCATATTAGAATGATTTCTGAAGGATCACGTGACACTGAAGATTGGAGTAACAATGCTGAAAATTTAGCTTTGATCAAAGGAATAAATTACATTTTAAAATATATTCAAATAAAAAGCAGTTATTTTAAATAGTAAATAATTTTTTTTTTTAATTTTACTGTTTTTGCTGTACTTTGGATCAAATAAATGCAGGCTTGGTGAGCAGAAATCATTTTCTTTAAAAACATTTAAATTCTTCTAAAACTTTTGACCAGTAGTGTGTATATATATATATATGTATATATATTCACCATTTGCTTTTTCAGCAGTTTTCTTATAAAACATTTGAAATCGTCTTGAAAAAGTTTAAAATAATTCAAATGAGAAATAAGTGATGGTAATAAAGGAAGAATAAGCAGCACATGCTTCCTCTATAGCATCTATATGGCTGCTTTATACTACAGGAAAGCAGAGCAAAGGGCAGCTCTATTGATACCAGTGAAGTGCATTATTAATTCATGTAGAAAACGAAAGTCTAACCCTCCTACAACAGCACTGCACACTTACAGGATAATGTAGTTTGTTAAGCAAAGGGGGGGAAAATGAGAAAGATTTTGTTACAGGCGAAGGACAGCACAATTACAGCATGTCTGTATGCAGACTTCACTCACGTTTGGGCTGGAGCTGTTCCCCAGAGGACTGGAGTTGTAAGGTGCTATAGGAGCCGAGGCCATCACTGGGTTCGCTTCTTCCACCTCCACAAGAGACATGTCATTTTTCTTTCAGCTCAACAATAAAGTTTATTTTTCTGTAGGCCAGTAGTTGAGTTTTGTAGACACTATATATTTATAAAATATATATTTATATCATCTGCATTTTTAAAACGAGAAACTCTATGACAGCTACAAATTCATAACCATGCTTTTGCTGGACAATAATATGGTATAATTTTTAACACATTCAAACAGATCTTCAAAGACTATAACAAATCATCTATTTTACACTATCATTCAAAAGTCTCAAAGATTTTTTTCAAAAGAAGCCTCTTATATTCACCAAGGTTACATTTAATTGATCACCATTACACTATACATTATGAAATACTATTACAATTTTAAAAAACTGATTTCTATTTAAATACATTTAAAATATAATTTATTACAGCAAAGCTCAAAGCAGCAACTGCTTCAGTGTGCAGTCACATGATCCTCTAGATATCAGCTTATTTTGTGCTCAGTTAAGATTTTGTATTATCAATATTCAAAACGTTGTGCTACTTACAATGTTTGTGGAAAAAGTGATCATTTTTACATCTGGATTCTTTGGTGAATATAAAAGAACAGCATCCTCGCCTAAACCTTTAAATAATAGTATATGTAAGTCAATGAATAACTGTGGTATTAATTATTAATAACAGTATTGATAACCATTACCATGGTACCATGATATGTACACTACCAGTCAAGAGTTTTTGAACAGTAAGATTTTCAGCTAAAGCAGTAATATTGTGAAATATTTTTACTATTTAAGATGCTTTCTATTTTAATATATATATTTTTAAATGTTATTTATTCATGTGATCAAAGCTAAATTTTCAGCATCATTACTCCAGTCTTTAGTGTCACATGATCCTTCAGAAATCATTCTAATATGCTGATTTGCTGTTCAACATTTTTTTATTGTTACTATCAATATTTAAAACAGTCTTTGATGAATATAAAAATCCAAAGATTAGCATTTATCTGAAATAAAAAGCTGTTGTAACATTATACACTATACCATTCAAAAGCTTGGAGTCAGTAATTTTTTTGGAGGGGGAAATAAATGATAGAAATGATAGAAATTAATACTTTTATTTAAGATGCTTTACACTGATCAAAAGTGACTATAAAGACATTTACAATGTTTCAAAAGATTTTTTTCAGATAAATGCTGTTCTTCTGAATTTTCTATTCATCAAAGAAACCTGCAAAACATTCTACTCAGCTGTTTTCAACATAATAATAAATGTTTTCCGAGCAGCAAATCAGAACATTAAAATGATTTCTGAATGCGACTGGAGTAATTATGCAAAAAATTCAGCTTTAAAATCACAGGAATAAATTACATTTTAAGATATAATCAAATAGAAAACACTTATTTTAAATAGTAAAACTATTTCAAAATTGTAATGTTTTTGCTGTACTTCAGATCAAATGAACGCAGGCTTGGCAAAAGAGACTTCTTTAAAAAAAAACATTAAAAACCTTACTGGTAGAGTAAATAAAAAGATTTCACAAGACCAATCTGCAATACAGACAGACAAATATTTAAAGCTGCAAGGCAAATAACAAGTTTACAACCAAACAATTCTGGACAGTAGTGTCAGTTGGCTACAGACCATCTGTATTGTTGAATTCTTTGAATAGACTTAGTAACCTGAAATTATAGAACAATACGACAGGTAGCTATGAAAACAGAGGAGGAGGAGAATATGGTTGGAAAATGATGCTGGTCACATGAAAACCTGAGCCATATTCTACTAATGTTTTCTAGAAGCACAGTTGCTGTTTGCACAGTCATATTAATTTTTTTTTTCAGAAACTACCACAGATGTGTCAAGTGTGGAAGTGAAAGGAAAATATGAAACATACTGTGAATAAACAGCAACACCACAGCTGTGAAAGGTAATGAACATCCTGTCAAGTGATGCATTGTGAGACAGATATGTTGAGAAATATTTACTTGACTAAACTGATTTTGATTGTGCAATACCATAATTGTTTGGACATGAATTGTTTCAACTAGCCATTTTTGTCTAAAATGTTAATTATAATATTAACAAAAAAATCAACAGAATAATTATTTGTTTAACGAACTTTTTAAAAAAAACCCACAAGCTTCTTCATGTTGACACCAAACACCTCAGGAGTATGTCTGCATACAGACCACATCTCAGTAATGTCAGGCACCTCAGAGCCTGACACTACTATTTAACCTAAATTTACACTTTTGTCATGAACCGTGATGTTGAAAACACAACAAGGTCAGATCTCTGAGTCACTGTGGGGCAAACATGAAGCTTTGAGATTCAAATGGACACCTGAGGGAATGGCACATGAGATTAGCGGTCAGAGACAGACATGTAAATGATTACAGCACCAGCCTGGGTGAGAGAGAGAGTTATTTATAATGATGATATGACTGTTGTGGCGCTTACATGACGGTGCACGTTTACAGCCTTCTTCCCCTGCTTATAAAGAAAATTTATTTCTAACTCAGAGATCAAAAAGAGAGCAATGAAATCAATCTGTCAAGGGAATTTGCACTTCAAAACTCTCATACTCCAAAAACTCTCACCCTGATGCTTTAAATGCCCGGATCAAACACGACAAAAGTAGCTACACACTTTCACCAACTTATGTGATGATGTGATGGAAAATTATGTGCAGTATTAATCTGGCCCATATATACACATATCCACTTCCATTCACACATAATGACAGATAACGACATACACATCAAAACAAGCTTCTCGCGTGCCTAAAAAGTCCACTTTTATAACTTCTAGCGATTTCGTGGGAGCTTTTACACTGTGAATGTATTCCAGCACAGGACTGTGACCAGGAAATAGCTCGGGCCTATCTCTACGACAGCTCTCAAGTGCTACACATACCCCTGAGTCAGCTCCAAGCAGCCCTAAATACAGACTAGACCCTTACCGAGAAGTCATAACGAGCCACCCGAGCAAACTTGGCTTTGCAAATGTCTTTACTTACCCAGAAACTGCAATTCTCCGTTCCTCAGATCGCCAGTCTGTTTTGCACCGCCGCAGGAAGCGCTCAGCCCGAGTCACGTGACAGCGGTCACGGCGCCCATTGGCTACTTGTCAACTCATGTACTGCAAGGAATTTAGGGAGTTGTATTTTTGAAAAGAACGGTAAAATAACAGGCTCGTTCTCAGATTGTGCTGTCAAACGTTTCTGTCATGAAAACGATTTCAGATATTGACGAAACTATTTAAAATCATCCTAACATAATTTATTTCACCATGTATAGGCCTACATTTTAATACTAAATCGTCATAATATTAACTGATAATCCTACACTAAAACTCAAAAGTTTTTGAACAGTAAGATTTTTAAAAGTTTTTAAAAGTTCTGTTCTGCTTACCAAGCCTGCAGCTGATCCTAAGTACAGCAAAAACAGTCCAATTTTGAAATATTCTTAAAATAACAACTTTTTATTTGAAAATATTTTAAAATGTAATTTATTGTGATTTCAAAGTTGAATTTTTAGCATCATTACTCCAGTCACACTCTAGAAATCACGCTAAATTTTATGTTGGTCACACTCCTGTGCTGGAATACATTCACAGTGTAAAAGCTCCCACGAAATCATATTTTATGTTGAAAAAAATGATGGATCATGTGTCACTGAAGACTGGAGTAATGATGCTGAAAATGTAGCTTTGAAATCACAGGAATAAATTACATTTTAAAATATATTCAAACAGAACACTGTTATTTTAAATAGTAAAACAATTTCACAATATTACTGCTTTTGCTGTATTTTGGATCAATGAAAATGCAGGCTTTGAGCGGAAGAGAATTCTTGAAAAAACATTAAATATCTTACTGTTCAAAAACTTTTGACTGGTAGTGTAGATTTTTTTTTTTACATTGTGCATTACTTTAGGATCTATCTAATGTGTAAAAACAAAACAAAATGAGTAATTAGTAATATAAATAATTTAAAAGGAATGTTTGGTCCTTTATCTCATGTTATCAATGACAAAAATTATTAGCTTTTGGAATAATCAGAAAATTGTGAATAAAAGTGTTTTAAGGTAAAAAAAAAAATGAGAGCAAGGCCTCAACTTCACCCATATATAGCCTATGTGTGTAAACGTTTGACAACTAGCATGACTCTCCTGTATGTTGTCAGTCAACATTGCTTGGAACTATAGGGTCAGAAATAGAATAGCTAATTTGGACAAACAGTAGGACTACATCTGTTTCCATTGTTGCCAGATAAACAAACTACTTTTAGTGTCTTTAACCTTTTCCCCATTTCTACCAAAGCTGCCCGACACCAATACTGCTGCTTTTCTTGCATGTTAAGCTGTCTGTATTAATTTAAGCCACTAATCTGGTACCATCTTTCATAAAAGTGCAAACTATAGAGTATTGCTCAGTGAAGTCTAGCTGATGGCTGTGCAATCTGATCCCTGCAGTGTCACAGTCATACCAATCATTCCATTCACGTCTTACAGATGGTAGTTAACTGTACTTCATTAGAGCCTGTCCACACAGCATCTTGTGCGAATTATACCCCGGAAAGCAAGATATAGTTACACACAAGGTTTTTGTATTACTTTGACTTGCAAAGTGTGCAATTATCAAGTTTGATTTTACCCAGAATTCTATTGTGTAGCAATAGCTCTGATCTGTAACTGTGTAATACATGAACATTCAGTAGCAGATACGAGTTTCTAATTAGCAGCTGATACAAAAACAAAGACTGCCTCTTATGTGGAAGCAAAACTGCTGATCTAAAAATGTAACCATAACACAGCATGAAGAGGAACTATACCAAAAAAGCATATATTTATCTGTTCATCTAAGGAAACCAAGAGCGAAAGAGAAGAGACTGTACAGTTTATGCAGAATCTACAAATTAAAATGTTTTAAACAATTGTTTTAGATACACAGCATTCGTTTATGACCCTGGATCAAAAAATCATCAGTAGCACGGGTATATTTGTAGCAATAGCCAACAATACACTGTATGGGTCAAAATTATCAATTTTATTTTTATGCCAAAAATCATTAGGATATTAAGTGAAGATCCATGATGATATTTTGTAAATTTCCTACCGTAAATATATCAAAACTTAATTTTTGATTAGATTTGGACAACTTTAAAGTCAATTTTCTCTCTCTTTGTCTCTCTCTCTCTCACCAAATACTGTCCTATCTTAACTAAATGGAAAGGATGGAAAGCTTATTTATCAGGCTTTCAGATTATGTATAAATCTCAATTCCAAAGTTGACCTTTACAACTGGTTTTGTGGTCCAGGGTCACATTTGTGGTGCCCTGAGTCCCGTATTACTACACTGTGTTTCCATTACATGGGAAAGTAATGTAGTCTGCGTTCCAAAAAAAAAGAAAAAAAAGAAATCAAATCCATCAAATTTCTACATGACTATTCTCATATCCCTCTATATAAGAAAATAGTGTTTCATTTAACCACAATAAAGGAAACAAAACTGTTTGTTTAATAACTTCAAGCCACTTTTTTATTTCGTAAAAAATAAAAGGTTGTTCAAAATTAAAGTGAGCAGGTATTTTTTCTCTTAAATCAATGTCACAAATGTGTTTACTTTATCATTGCCTCGCCCTGATAAGCAATCACAAATACGGGCTGTGGGTTTATGTAAACCTGCAAGATCATATTATCATAGTAGTTATCAGGCATCTCAACACTAAATTACGTGGAGCTAATATTTATCTGTAGTCATAAATGTCACTATCACCACCAATGGAAATGGAAGTAAGATTAAAGAAATGGTTATAAAAAAAACAAAGTGACAAGACCAAAAAGAGACATTTTTGTTTTTATACAGTTTATTTTCAATCTAAAAATATGAAGACAAAATATAATAAATCACAATTAATCACAAATCAGAATGTCTTAAAGTTCATGGCATCAACTACATGGTCATGAACTACTGGAAACCCAAGACTCTGGCACAAAGGACCGTGGGTTTTATGCACTTACTGTGACAGGTGCTGCTGTTGTATTACATAATAGGTGGTGTGATCGTATATTTTGTCGTCCCTCTGCTACATCGAGGCTGCCGTTTCAGTGTAGCTGGTGTGCACTTACAAAAGACATTCCTAGAATTGCTGAAAAGTGTCCTTGGTCCAGAAAACATCAAGATCCTTAAGATCCTCATTTCGTTAGATGGAACAGATTATTACAAAGACACTGGTGTCTAGTGTAAAATGTATTATGCTATGGCAATATGACACAAGTTAGAGAACCTTTAGACTGTGCAATTAATGTCAGAATGAAATGCTGTAACAAGGCTGAGAAACGTTGTACTCCAAACCTCCCGATTTAAAAACACAAAACGGAAACCCTTCTTAAGCCAGACTGGAGTACCAGAAGTCCAGTTATGTCAAAAACATAACAAATTTTTCACCTTTGTAATACATAGTATTACTCCAAAACGATCCATACTGTCTTGCATAATACAAATTACAATAGAGTTTCCTAGTGTAAAATATTTCATTTGCAATTTCAACGTGACACGCATTTCTTTACATCATTGCATTTTTGTTTTATTTATTCTTTTAATAATTATTTACAAAGAAGAACTCATCAGCAGAAAAGAAGCATAAATATGTGTACTTCTCTTTTGTATGTTACACTTTAAGAAACCATATTTTACAAAATACTTTATGTACAGGACAATTTCCCCTTTTGAAATACCCTCAAATAGTTCATCACAGAAATGATTTCGTATGCTTTTCAAAAAGCTGCACATATGAGCCTAGTCTGGCATTAGACAGCCAACAATACTGTTACCGCACTGCATTAAAGGGACAGTTCATCCAAAAATGACAATTCTGTCATCACCTACTCATAAGCGTTTTTGTCCCTACAATGAAAGTCAGTGTTGTTTTAAACCCCATTAACTTTCACAATTCAAAATGTCTTCTGTCATACAGGTTTGCAACAAAATGGGGCGCATAAATGATGACAGAATTGTCATTTTTGGTTAAACTACCTCTTTTAACTGAATGAGAACCTGCTGGGGAAAGTCCACCTTTTCAGGAATCAGTGTTTCACTCCATAATATATTTGACGATAATTACAATATTCTCCTAAAACAGCGCAGAGAGCACTGGAAGAGCAACCCTTAGAGAAATGGAAAGGGCATCTTATAATATAAGCCAGTTTAATGACTGCCGAAGCTGTTTCAGAAGGCTAGCAGTGCATCATGCCCACCAATACATTCTCCCTAATGCTAGCCATGAGAAAAAATGCTATAGGACTTTTAAGTTTCGTTCACATCAAAGATGACAACTATAACGATTAACCATAAAGCTTTTTAAGCCAATCGTGCTGGCTAGTTCCTAGAACTAAGATGCAATGAATGGCTTTTGAGATTTTGAAGTCCAATAAAGAGCATCCATCCATAATAAAAAGTGCCTCACGATCCGGGCGGTGAATAAAGGTCTCCTGTAGCGAACCGAAAATTATAATTATTTAACACATAATAATCACTTTAATCTAGCTTGCACTAACTGTTGTAAATGGAAAGTGCTCTAGCCAGACGACACAGGACGGTGAGTTTCGAGAAAACCAACGTTTGTTTACAGGAGCAAAGGAAGCAAAGTTTCCTTATTTCAACATAAAAAGAAAACCAGTCTCCTCTTGGCTTATATCGAAATCCTCTGACAGTTTTCTTTACAAATCATTTTGTACTTCTAATTCGTGACCGTTGTTTTGCTCTCTCCACTGCGTGTCCGCGTTTGTCACTTCTGAGCTGCGAATGTGCATCATATACGTCCTATGTATATATACTGTTTCGTATATTACTGTTAGCGCAAGCTATGTAAAAGTGAATATTACAATTTAAATCTGGATATTTTACAGGAGGCCTTTATTCACCCCGCTGGAGGCACTTTTTATTATAGATGCCCACTTTTTATTATAAATCCAAACTCCATTTGGATTTGTCTGAAAGTCATATACACCTAGGATGCCTTGAGGGTGAGCTAATAATGGGCTAATTTTCATTTTTGTGTAAACTAACCCTTTAAGTCACTGGTGGTTCCTACAGAACCATTTTAGACCCTACTCTGCTGTAGGAGCTAATTTAGTTCCCCCAATCGAAGTTCCTAAAACTAAAACCGTTTCTAGTTCCTGTGGTGCAAATGTGCCAAAAAGCGTGTTCCCTACACCAGTAGTTCTTGGGAATATGATCAGGCTCCTCTGGTGCGAAAACCCCTATAGCACTTGTTATAGTTAACGCTTTTGGTGTGAACGTGCCTTTCAGAGTGATGACCCCAACGAACCCATTCTGGCAACTGTGTGTAGTGATTTTCAAACCTAGGACGCTCTTGATCACTCCCTATGAGTTCTGCTCAAGGTATTCATCAATCATGGTGAGATTGTTCAGCCAGTCTTCGTTGTTGCCCACCAGAGTGTCTATGAAGTCCACCTCAGCACCGCCACCGCCTCCTCCTCCAGGTCCTTGTAGCCCTGCTGCCATTGCCCCATTGCTCTGATGATGGGGCGTGTAGTCATAGGAAGGCAGTTTATCTCCAGGGTTGTAGCCCTGCGGTGAACAGTGTTTCCCTGCGGAAGCAGTCTGGTAACTTGGAGGCCCCATCCCATGGGCAGGGTGCATCATGGACGGACCTCCTGGTTTCATAACAGCTAGAGCGGAAAGCGAACCTCGCATTCTGAGGTTCTGTTGGGACATGGAGGATAGCGGCTGGCTGGAGGGAATCTTCTGCTCCTGTCTGCCAACCAAACCAGGGGCGACTTGATTAGGAGGAGGACGGGAACCGGGGAAGTTGGCTGGCATACCTACCATGCCGGATCGCTGTGGAAACTGAGGACCTCCGCATCCAGGTAGGGCTCCTCCAGTGGGGAACGGATGTTGGTGGTTTGCAGGGTCCATATGCGGTTGCACCGCTTGTTGGTGCTGCCAGAGCTGGGACTGTGACGTGGGTTGCTGCTGCTGGGAGGGGAACATCATACGCGACTGAAGTGCTCCGCCTTGGTGCAGCGCCTGCCGCAGGTGGTGGGTCGGCATGGGGCCGCCTGGAAGGTTGGGACATGGCATTCCCGGTCGCGTCACAGCGTGAGCCGGGTGTAGCGGTTGACGTGGAGGGCCACCCATTCCCATCATGCTCTGGCCAGGCTGCATCGCCATTCCAAAGTCTTGCGACGGGTGGCACAGGGGTTGTTTGGAACCTTTGCTGCACACGTATCCTCCAACCGTCGGGCCCATCTGGGAGACCGAGCTGGAGGAAAGACCCATTCGGTTTGTGGGTAAAGGACCACTATGGGAGAGCATAGAGGAATTCAGCTGTTGAGAAGCTCCCAGAGGATATCCACCACACTCTGGAGGGAGCGGTCGACCTGGACCTGCAAGAAAGAAAAAAGTTTACTTTAAGCAAGCCTTTATGAATATTACTATTAAAAGTTGGTATGACTGGTAACATTTTTTTAACTTTTTTAAAGATGTCTGCATTCATTTGATTAAAAATACAGTAAAACAAAGTAATATTTATAATAGCATTATTAAAATAAAGCAACGTTGTCAAATAAAATTAATTTATTTACTATAATTTATTATTACTTCTCACTTAACATGACTGTTTTCTATTATAATATAATTTAAAATGCTTAAAATTACTCCAGTCTTCTGTATCACATGATCCTCCGAAAATCATTTTAACATGCTGCTTATTATCAAAGTTAAAAACAGTTGTGTTGCCTAATGTTTTTCCATTATTTCCCATATATTAAATAGATTTTTTTCCAACAATGTAAAAGTCTTTACAATGCTGTCATTCCTATTCTATTTAATGCATCCTTGTAATGACAATATATATACTACCAGTCAAATGTTTTTGGACAGAAAGATTTTTTTAATGTCTCCAAGATTTTTTTAAGTCTCTTCTGCTCGCCAAACCTGCATTTATTTGATTCAAAATACAGCAAAAGCAGTAATACTGTGATATATTTTTACTATTTAAAATATCTGCTTCCTATTTGAATACGTTTTCAAATTTAATTTATTCCTGTGATAAAAAGCTAAATTTTCAGCATCATTACTCCAGTCTTTAGTGTCACATGATCCTTCAGAAATCATTATGTAATATGCTGATTTGCTGTTCAAGAAACGCATTATTATTATTATTATTATTATTATTATTATTATTATTATCATCATCATCATCATCATCATCATCATCAATATTTAAAACAGATTTCTATTTCAGATAAATGCTGTTCTTCTGGGCTTTCTATTCATCAAAGTAACTTTCAACATAAAAAGAAATGTTTTTGAGCAGCAAATCGGAATATTAGAATGATTTTTTCTGAAGGTTAATGTGAGTGTGTGTGTGTGTATACACACACACATATATATATATATATATATATATATTTTATTTTATTTTTTTAAATATAATTATTATAATATAAAAAAAGATAATCATGTTTGAATGGAAGTGTATATAACAAAATTTTGGCACTAAATAAACAGTAGGCTAACTTGTAGTTTCAAACTAATTCCATATTTATATGTGCTCACTACAAAATTTTCCCCAATATGTAAATACACAGCTAGTAATCTGCATAAAACATGCAAAATAAAACATTCACTTAAAAAAGTCTTAATAAATGTTTTGCCCATGGGAGCATTTTTGTGTTTATCTATTTACATATCTTTATTTTTTGTGTAAACTGTTAATGAATCATGATTTCTGCAACAAATTATGCATGTGGGTTTTATGCAAAAATGGTGAATGAGACCCAGTATTCCCCAATGTTTGTGGTTTGGTGATGTAACTGTACCTTGAAATGGTGCCACCTGTTGGCAGTCTGTGATATGCCCTCCATTCATTTGCTCCATATGCCTTTGCTTTTCCTGTAGGAAACACAAATTGGTATATTAACACAATTAAGGCAGGCTAATTCAACTTCTTAAGAATTGGAAATTAAAAGGTCATTCAGACAACCTAAACAACAAAACTGCATTTTAACAGAATGATACATTGAACACAAAGTTTGCGCACTGACTTGTTGTTGAAGTTGTTTGTTTATTAGCTGATTCTTGAGCATCATGTTGTAGTTGCTGCCCTGGGGCTGCCGTGGCACTGCTGACGGAGGCTCCTGAAGAGGTGGCACCATTCCTGCACCTTGATCCTAAGACAGATGATAAAAGAAAGATCACTACTAAACCTGCAGTGAGTTTAAAACTACATTTTAGCTGTGCATAACTCAAGAAGTGTCAAAACAATGTCCGGCATATTCACCCAGACATGATCTCACCTTCACTTGACCCACACAAACAACCGTAACTAACTACGTATAATCTGACCGTGATCAAAGACGTGACGCCATTCGTCGTAACTCAACACCGCTAAAAAGGTCATCTCAACCAAGCCCACATGTTCTAACAGGGCTTCTTTCCTTAGCAAAGTTGTAAACATCTGTAAATAACCACAGAGGATTCAGACCAGACCCTGCATTCCCAGAGCCACGGACGTTTGTTTTCATTGGCTTTGTCTGAATGCACCCCTCCGCCCGAGCAGTCCAGCTAGGCATTCCCATATTCCCATTCCCACAGAAGAAAACGCTCCCCACCCTCTTCCCTCCCTACTCCCATCCAAATCCTAAAAACACACGCATAACCGGAGAAGAACATTAATCACAGATCATTATGAAGACACGGAGAGATAACTACTTCACGTCTGGCATACCGTCCATGGCAGAAGCAATGATCTGCTTCACGTCAAAGACACAAACACAAAATGAAATTACTAGGTTTATTATGTTGTGTGAATTCAATTAAATCGCAAAACTGCATATGCTTAGCATCACACATAGCTCAAGAACAAGCAGAGGTAATCTGAGGCACTAACAGACACTCCTAGCATGAATCTGGTGTAATCATCTTTGCTTGTGGCAGGCAGGGTGGTGAAACGGCTTCCCAGGGGGAATATCGTGGTGCTTTGCAGTGGAAATGAATGGCTTGTCTGCAGCACTAGTGCTGGTAATGGATATTGATCCAGCACTTGGGTATGTGCAGCAGGAATGAAGAGCTGGTTTAGATGCTTTTGTTGGTTGTGTTGCGTTAATGCTGTGCCTGAGAATTGTCCATGCATGATTCTGTTTGCCATTAAGAACTACACTTTCTAATCTGTTAGTTCTTAAAGGAACAGGATCCTGGCATCATTTACTCAGCTTCAGCCACTAATCACTTAAGGTCTGAAACAACATGAGGTTGTGTAAATGATGCCAGGACTTGAATTTTTAGTCAAACTTTCCTTTAAGACATTATGAGTAATGGTTAAACATTATTTAAACATCTTATGTTTCGTCAGCCGCTTAAAACGTCTGCAAAGCCCAAGGAAAGAAAATACTAAGTTGATTTGTATGATAATCAGCAACTCTCTCGCAAATCCAACAGAGATATGAATAAAAAAAACACTCGGTTTTCCCTCCAAGCGAACGCTAGATGGCGCATGCGCACCCTCACAGTCCTAAACAAAAACACTACGTTCGGCGCGTTTAACCCTCCTCAAAGAGTTTACGCTGAGCTTTTCTGCCGCCTGTCTTTATCGATTCCCTTATTGTAAAAACTCTGCTCTCTATCCTTTCATCTAATGTACTGGTAAATATAAATTAGTAGCGTGCTCATATTGCGTGACTTGTGAATATACGACATGTTTTAGTCTGTCAGGACGCAGCTTTGCGCTCTATCCGGGAAAGCTTGCCAAGTTAAACAGCGTTTCCGATTGTGCCCTCGATAAGAGACGGCCTTCATTCTTTTCCCCCTGTCCTGAGCTACACCCCAACACCTCACAAGCTTTCCAGAGCCTCCAGCTACACACGCACGTTTCAAGTAAAGCAGTCCGTCAAGCCGCCTCCCCTTTCCGTTCCGCGCTCTCACTCAGCTTTTCATGCAACTCACATTTCAGCGTGCATTTAATAGATTAGATATCACAGCAGCAGAGGTTATCAAAGCAATCCACTGCCTTTGTTGTCGAACAGAATGCAACCGTTCCTGTGCGTACAAGACGGTAACAAAGAAAGAGAGATATGTTTAACCCTGTCAAATCCATCGGGGTGGAAAGAAATGTAAATTTGGATTGCTCCCTCCCTCCCTCTCTCTCTCTCTGTTTGTACTGCAGTGTTGTATTTGCATTGCAAAATAAGTACAATGACAATAAAGTATTAATAAATAAAATTAATTATTATAAAAAAGATATAATTAGAAGTGCAGAATATTATTTCAAAAGCAAAATGACATTAATTAAAAGCTATTTAAAGGCATAAGGATGAAAAACAGCACTAAATATGCCCTAAACCACATAAAAGAGACATAATTACCCATATCAAACTAACAAGAGAAAATAAAACCAATTATGCTTTTGCATGCTGCCGAGCATGAAAGGATGTTCTATTGCTTAACCCAGAGCATACAGGTTTGACCTTGCTTTTGTCATTTAAACCAGGGTTATTATAGGTTTTCTGAAATTTTAAAATTAAAATAAATATTTTAAATTTATTCAGCATCATTTTAAAGAGCAGGTCATATGGGTTTTCGAAACATTGTTTCTAACATATCTATCCTTCAATGTAAACAGTCTGCAAAGTTGTTAATCAAAAGAATGCATTATATCTAAAGTCTATCTCTCAAAAGAAAGAATCACCTTAACAAGTCGTCATATTTTCGAATCTTCTGCCCGTTACCGATCTACGTCACTAGGTAACATTAGTATAATCCCCGCCTGCCCACAAACACTTAGTTAGTGTGTTTACATCATGTGAAGAAGACACTGTGTTCTGTGCTGTAAAAGGAAGTTTGTTTTGTTTTCATTGCCGTAAGATGATGACGTGAAGAATCAGTGGTTCAAATTAATTTTTTCCAACGATACCACATTCAAATCTTTTGTTGTGTGCTCATCATTTTACTGCTTCTCTAATCTTGGCTTTTGTCTTCTTTGGCTTCTAATCTTCTTTATTTGGACCAACAAGCATCTCTGAACCACAACCTGTAAGTACGTTTGATACCTTATGTGTACATTGCTCAAAATATCTAGTTTTTTGTGCTAATATGTGATGTACACCTAGTGAAGCTTTAGGTTTCCAGGTAAACCATGATACTGTCTTGCTAAAATAGCTCTGATGATTCACTGTGAACCCACTGTTTCTTAAGAATGTGTCGATTAATGTAGACTGTCATTCCGATTACTTCGTTTAATAATAAAGAATGTAACTTACACATATTTTGGTGTACAAACTGTGTTGTTTCATCAGTTAGTTATGTTAGCACTCAGCTAACATATCCACCATGCTTTGCTTTGTTGAGTGTTTATAGTTTAGCAGCTAAACTTTAGCTGTGGGCATGATTTGCTTGCATAAGTGTTAAACAAAATGTTTTTATGTCATTATTTTAAGAACAGATTGGAGCATTATATTATTGTTTACGGGGTTGCCAGGTTTTCACAACAAAAATCAAACAGTTCAAACTGTTGTATCTCAGCCAAATGTTGTCCTATCCTAACAAACCACACATTAATGGAAAGCTTATTTAGTTAGTTTTCAGATGCTGCATAAATCTTAATTTTTAAAAAACTGACACCTCTGACTGGTTTTGTGGTCCAGAGTCATATATTATTGTTTACAGGGTTGCCAGGTTTTCACAACAAAACCAGCCTTTTGTCGTGTGCTTTTCATTTTTCCTCATTTTAGAGGATTTCTTCCCTAATCTTGGCTTTTGTCTTCTTTTGCTTCTAATCTTCTTTGTTTGGACCAACAAGCCTTTCCAAACCACAACCAGTAAGTACGATTGATACCTTATGTGTACATTTTCAAGTGAGAGCTCAAAATATCTATGTTTTTGTGCCAATATGTGATGTATACCTAGTGCAGCTTCAGGTTTCCAGGTTTAGTAGCTAAACTTCAGCTGTGGGCATGATTCGCTTGTGTAAGTGTTAAACAAAATGTTTTTGTCATTTTTTAAAGAAAGGATTGGACCACTATATGTGACCCTGGACCACAAAACCAGTCTTAAGTAGCACGGGTATATTTGTAGCAATAGCCAAAAACACATTGTATGGGTCAAAATGATAAATTTTTCTTTCATGCCAAAAATCATTAGGAAATTAAATAAAGATCATGTTCCATAATTATTTTGTAAATTTCCTAAGTTAAACGTATCAAAACTTAATTTTTGATTAGTAATATGCTTTGCTATGACCTTAATTTAGACAACTTTAAAGGCGATTTTCTCAGTATTATATTTTTTTGAAACACTTAGATTTCAGATATTCAAACAGTTGTATCTCAACAACAAAACCAGCCTTTTGTCGTGTTCTTGTCATTTTACAGAGAACTTGGTTTTTGTCTTCTTTGGCTTCTAATCTTCTTTATTTGGACCAACAAGCGTCTCCACAACCTGTAAGTACGATTTTCGCAACAAAACCTGGGCAAATGCTACTCAAAACTAGCCCAATCATGTTTTGAGGAGGGTCCCCCATTAAAAATCGTATTCTGGGGTGTAAAATACACACTTTTTACATCACATTCCAGGGGCTAAATATCATTAAATAACATTATTGGGGTTGTCTAAATGTATATTCTGAGAAAATTACAATGTTTTCAATTTATACCTGTTATAGGGGACTCCAACACAAAAGCACATGACCTGTTATTTAAAAGATTTATATATCTTCACAAGATTTTTTGTAGTCACTGATTGAAAACTGACTCACTCCATTACCTCATACAGAGAGTAAACTGCGGTTGGATGCTTTACCATGGACGCCCTCATTTATAAACACATTCACATTCCTCCAAAGTTGAACTTTTAGTTACATCCTTGGACTGAGACCCCAAATTAAACACCAAGTAAGGCTTTATTTGCCACAAAACAAGTGGAAAGTCAAATCTCTCCATATTTAGGTCCATTCTCCAGGCTTTAGCTAATTGTCATGGGAAAATGTCTGAGAAGCAGCAGTGCAGGACTATAGGAAGGGAAAGAGAGAGAGAGAGAGAGAGAGAAAGAGAGAGAGGTTGTTGTTGAATGTCAGTGAAGTCGCTTTGTCATGCAACTCCAAGTGACCTTGCTGGGAGTAGAGAGGGGGAGGAACAGAGAAAGAGGGAAAGCTTATGACCGCAAGAGTTAGAAAAGAATGAGGATGAATGGAGTGGGCAAAGAAGAAAAAGGGACTGACTCAGGCGCACAACTTTTGCAAAACAGGTAGAATTAGAAAGCGCAGCTTTTAATGGAAGCAGACACGAGACGGAGAGCGTATGCAAGGCAAGCGTGCGAGGGAAAGTGGGACAGAGTTGTGTAGAGCGCTCCGCTGTGCCGTCCTGGCAGAAGTCCAGCTGTCCAGAGCACTAAGTACTGCTTTTATATCCACGGTAACCAAGTTTATTTACGTATATTGCCTTGATGCTTAAGTTAAAGCGCTGTGAAATGATGAGCGACACCGAATGAGCGTCTGCCTTGAATCGATAACCTCTGCTAATATTTAATATGCAAGTTACGCATGCCCTGATTTATGCGAGCACACACGGCGATATGTACACGTACGCGTATGCGATAGTGGGAGCGGCTCACATCACTGGGCATGAGAGGAGGATGTTAATGAATGTGACGCCTGACCTACTTCCACAACAACACATATCAGCTCTCTCTTTCTCTCTCTCCTTCTCTGTTCGTGTGGCTTGGAGACAAGAGCCAGTCTTTGTGCCAGTCTGGTTAACCACACTGTGCCATGTCTACCAAATACGCCCCATCACAAAAATCCAGCTCTCGGGGCGCCGAGGATATCCACATGTTTTGTTCAGACGTGTAAAAATAGATTTCAGGTTAAAAAAATCCTGTTATTGAGGGGGAAAGCGAATAAAGATCGGAGGTGTGTGGGTGGATGGATGTGAAGGAGAGAACAAGCTCCCCCAGTCTTGCTGCTTTGAAGCCTGCTAACTATCCTGGGACCCTTTGAAACACCGCCTCAAATTCCCGAACTGTTCCTGGCACGCACTTCTGCACACACACACATATTCACCCATCCCCCTACCAGTGCCAGACACTGGAAAGAGTAAGATGCACACACACACACACACACACACACTTGTGTGATAAAGCATGCCCACATACTGCATTCGCACAAAACATATTTGCACATTAAAAATGTTCTCACACGTACAGTACACACATTCACACACACCTGGGCTTAGAGGGAAAGAGCCGCTGCCAGGCTAGTGTTAACTTGGCAGAGTGCTTAATTTATTCAGCATTCATTCCTGCCGCAGCTGGGCTCTGTGTCCTCAACCTTGCAGAACCGCGGAACCGCACGGGGCTACGATATCTTCGGTGCGGCTCCCGACACCTTCGGCCCTGGCGGGGCGTTCTAATTATTACTTTGTAAATTCTTGAATTGCTTTACTTTACCTTGGCTGTCTTCGAAGATCCGTCTCAGCAGTTCTAGAACAATGAGGCTCTCTTTCTCCGCGCTGGATGCGGAGGCTTATTTGTTTGCGTTTGTCCGAGCTAGGCCCCTCCGAAATACCCTGGAACCATATTCTCTACCATCTGTGTACACCCCCCCTCCCGCCCCTTCTCCTGTCCACCCTCCTCCCTTCATTCCACCTCAGGGCAAGGTCACTCGGGACGGGCTCTGCTTAGCCGCTACACTACAACACAAAGACAACACGGTCGGCCTTCAACTGCATCTGACCGGGTGTTTTAGTAAGCCGTTTTAGGCATCTTGTAGTGCTAGCATGAATATTCTCCACACCGTGTCAGACCTGTTATGATCTTATACTGTACACTGTATAATAATGTTAATTAAATGAACAATTATACTAATTGTTAAAATATTCTAGTATAAAAAGCAGCTCTATAGAATTCTCAATGAATGAGTTCTCAGTAGTTACAGACCAATATATCAACTAGAAGGACGTTGGCGGACTAATATGCTAGCTCAACAGATAATGCAAAATGATTATATATTTAATAATGTATTTATGATTCAAATTAGATAAATGAGTAATTAGTCAAATATTAAAAATAAAATAGATCATGGAAGTTAGTACAACTTAAGTAAAATTCATTGTGCCAGTTCAGTAAAATTATATTTTTAAATAATACTTTTAAAATTAAGTAATAAATTAATACATTTAGATATGCTTAATAATTTATTATATTGAAAAGTAAATAGAAGGTTAGTAAATACATTTTAGTCCAATTGATTTACATATTTAAATATTTCTAAATTAAGTAATAAGTTATTACTTTTTACATTATTACATATTACAAATTAATTAAAATAACAGATGATAAAGGCTAGTACAGTTTAATGAAAAAAAATAAATAAATACAACAATTTAATAAGTAGAAACATAAACAAACATCAAATAAAAAACATACATGCCCATTCAAAAGCTTAGGATCAGTAAGATTTTTGTTTTATGTTTTTAACTTAAATTCATTAAATAAGTTAAATGAATTTTAACTTAAATTCTATTTAAATATTTCTAAATTACATAATAAATTACTACATTCACTTACATTTAATATAGATTTCAAATATTTAAAAAAAAAGGTAAATTAATTAGAATAACATGATAGAGTCCAGTACAGTTTAATGAAAAAAAAATATATATATAAATATAAAAGCTGAATAAGTAGAAAAACAAACAAACAAACAAATAAAAAGCATACACTGCCGTTCAAAAGTTTGGGATCAGTATGATCTTTTATGTTTTTAAAAATGTCTTTTCTGCTCATCAAAGCTGCGTTTATTTGATTTAAAATACAGAAAAAACAGTATTATTGTGAAATATTATTGAAATTTAAAATAGTGGTTTTCTATTCTAAATAGAATTTATTCCTGTGTTGCAAAGCTGAATTTTCAGCATCATTACTCCAGTCTTCAGTGTCACATGATTGTAAACAGTTGCTTAAATGCTGCTTAATATTTTGTTTTGGAACCTGTGATACTTTTTCAGGATTCTTTGATGAATAAAATGTTACAAAAGAACAGCATTTATTTAAAAAAAGAAATCTTTTCTAACAATATACACTACCATTCAAAGTTTGGGTTAGTCATTTCTTTCTTTTTTCTTTGAAAGAAATTAATACTTTTATTCAGCAAGGATGTGTTCACTTGCTAAAAAGTGATAGTAAAGACTTCTATTTTGAATAAATGATGTTCTTTTAAACTTTTTATTCATCAAAGAATCCTGAAAAAAAGTATCACAGGTTGCAAAAGAATATTAAGCAGCACAACTGTTTCCATCACTGATAATAAATCAGCATATTAGAATGATTTCTAAAGGATCGTGTGACACTAATTGAATTGCAAATTGAATGATGGCTGACTGCTAGTTCACATGTTGCATTTACAGTGTCTTTTACACTTTCTCTCTTTCATGAAAATACGCCGGCTGCTGTAACTGTCTGCTCGCTGCCCTGATGTCTTACAGTCCCTGATGGGGGACAGACCTCTGGCATTTCTTCTTTTTTGATCTGATCACATGTTCAGCCTTTGCGTTTCTCATCTACTGGGCAAACACAATGTCTGTTTGACTACACAGACAGGAGGGCTTTGTTTCCAATGTAGACTGTTTACAGGGGGGAAAGAAAGTTTGATTTCCATGTAGTTCTCTTGAGATCCTGATACCTTGCAGGTGTATGTGTGTGTGTGTGTGTGTGTGTGTGGGGTGCAGAATACCAAACACACAGGTCTGCCAGCTCATATCTAATAATGAGAAGAGAGTGGGGGGAGATGATCAGAAAGAATATCTATATCTCCTATTCAAAACCAGACACATGCTTGTTCTTCTACCATAGTGTTGACTTTTCATTGACTTCTATTGTTTTATACTGAGCTAATGATATTTTCTACACCACTCCTAAAAATAACACTCACCTTTTTCCCCATTAAAGGCATAGTTAAAAAGTCATTCCCCAAAATGAAAACTGTGTCATCATTTACTCTCCCCTGTGTTCCAAACCTTTATGTCTTTATTTCTTCTGTAAAACATAAAGATATTTTGAGAAATGTACCCGAAATGTCTTTTTTGTCCATACACGTTCAGATTTTTTCCTAAACATTGTACCTTTAGGACTTATTTATCCATTTTCTACAGTGGAAGTCAATGGTAACCAAAACTGCTTGGTTTCCAACATCCTTCAAAATACTTTTTTGTGTGTGTTATACAGGTTTGGAACGACAAGAGAATGAGTACATGATGACAGATTTTTGTTTGTGCTAACACTTCAAACCTTATTTTGAATGTTTCTTCGGCTGTTTACTCATATAGTGCCCTGTGATTTCCGCGATGTGGAAAACGCGGACGGAATCACGCAATCCAGTCATAAAAACGGAATTTACTGAATAACGAGGAACGTCACGGAATTTGTCAAAGTTTGAATGAATTAATCAAAACTAGGTCATTACACTTCAATCAAACCATTATTACACCGCAAAAATACCATTTAAATGTAAATCCTGCGTGTCTCTGTTTTAACGAATGGAGCAGACGAGCGTTTTCGTTTACTACACACACTGACGCCTGCAGTAATTTCCGCGACTGTCGTCTCACTAAATGAGGACATAAATACATGAACAATATCTGCTGAGAGTCACTTCATGAGCATTTGACCGTTCCGTTTTAGGAAAACTAGCCTTATATCATACACACAAATGCAAAGGTAGGCACGGCAACCCGTCAAAATAAAAGTCCGGTTTAACTTGAAGACATTGTGCCAGATATATATTACTATTATTACTACTACTACTACATTAAACAGATATAATCATGGTATAATCACACAACATTTCTTCCATGTTTTAATTTTAATAGTAAATTCCCCTCTGTTTTCAATTTTTTAATTGAAATTGAAATGAAATTTATGTTTTATGCCTTCATTTGATAACCAGAGCATTTTAAATACACAACACAGAATTTCTGAGGGTAAAAAAAACTTTCATAAGGCTATTTTAAGAATACATTTGAATAAATTAAGTAGGGCTGGGCGATATGGGCAAAAAAATGATCACGATAATTTTTTTTCATATCACGATAAATGTCAAATCTTTATTTCTTTCCAGTTTAAAGTCAGATTTTTGCTCCAAAGTGGAAGTTGTAAAAGCCAGACCATTAATTTTCCTTAAATAAATATCTAAACAGAAAAATTAATTTCTGCATTCTAATGAGATATTTGTTTTAAATCAAGAAACAGGTTTGGGTTGTCTGATAATGATAATAATAATAATAATTATTATTATTATTATAAAAATAATAATAGCAACCTCAGTTTTATATGGTTAAATTTATTCTGACCGTTTTTTTTTTAATTAAGCATTAATTAAAACTATACCCTACTATGGGGGTCTCCCATAGTAGCAAGCATACATTTTAAATCATGATAAACAGTTAAAATCACACATAATGGTACCTCAATACCATGGTAAAAATATAACTGCATGGTTTTATAGGTAACCTATTTGTATTAAAAAACGGTAGTCTAAAAACATTCAGTATAAATGCACACATGCTATAGCTTAATCACAAATACATACATACTATAATTATATACCATTACTCCTGTAATAAAATTCAATATGAATATCCATGGTAAAATCCATGGTAAATGATGGCGATGTGTAGATTGAAAAGCTTTCTGACTGTCTCGGTGCACAGAGCTTTAAACTAGTGTGAATCACAGAGTCAGTGGCGCTGTTTCGTTCCGCTTTTGGCACATAAAAGTTATATCGAACATTTATCGATCTCCTCATATCGTTTTATCAAGGAAAATTATATCGAGAAAATTATCGTTATCGAATTATCGCCCAGCCCTAAAATTAAGTATGCATTCAAATAATTAGACATGCTAAAACACATATTTGATAACAATAAAACACAACTTGAGAAAAAAATAAAACATTTCATAGGGCCCTAAACATGTCATTTTTGTTAAACCTTTATTGAATTGATGTAACATTGTATAAGTTTGATGATTTCAATTAACTAGACATTAGCTCTTTAATTAATAAAATTTAATTTAACCATTAAAAAGGAGTTGAGAAAAATTAAAACGGTAAAAAAAGGGATCCAGAAAAAGTTTAAAACGGAAAAAAACGGAATTTGGAAAAAAAATAAAACGGATTTCATAGGGCCCTACTCATATGAACTGCTGCTAGTCCACAAAATGCAAGTAAAACTTGCACAGAAGGAAATAATTGGCTAAAGTTATATAATTTGCTCTATATGTGAGGATACAATCTCCCTATGAGGCTTCCACATGTCTCAAAATACACAAAATTAAACAACAACACTTCAGCAAGGTTCGGTTTGCATCCTCTGGGATACACATGATAAAGCTTAATATCCACATTTTAGTTTAAAGAGCACTGAAGCACAAAAACATGTTTTAAACAAGCACATCAAAAACAGCGTACTGTACGTGCAGTTATTAGTGAACTAAGCTGAAGGAGTTTTTAATTATTCATCCTCAGTTTAGAGTTAGAAAGAGAGTTGTTTGCAATACCACGGTGGTCTGAGAGATCTCAGCGAACACGCCGTGGCTCCTTTGGCTTTCAGTTTGCAAGAACAGTCAACAGCACACCAGAACTTCCTTCCTGTAGACCACAAGTGCATGTGTGTACGAAAAGGGATGAACATCAGGCAGTGCAACTTCTGTTTGAGCACCAGCACAACACCTTCCATAAAGGTTATTCATACACGCACACACTTCCTTTATTCTCCGGTCATTATGAGACTCTTTTATTATTTAACTCTCTCTCACTCCATCCCTATTCAATCTGCTCCATTCCAGCGTTATTCTTACACACATGAACTCTGAAACACACACGCACACACACAGACAGTCTAAGAGGGATCGTGGGGGGATTACTGCTGTCAGGATAGATCAGCTGCTTAGACCACTCACCCTTGTCTAAATCAGACTGGTAGAAGCTACATGAAACAGGCAATCCCTTACAAACACTTTATAAACACCTCAGACGCTCTTTCTAAACCTGTAATCATAGCTTATTAGCTTCTAAGACACTCCACAAAGCTACCATGACAGGTCGTCACCCTAAAATAACACTCATTCCGTAGGGTTTTATCTTCCTCTAAGCACTCAAATGTTTTTGTAATGCATTTAAGGTTTGGTTTTGGCTCCCTTTTCAGCGCAGGATGAGTGAAAATGTATAGGAAAAATGCTGAAATAGGAAGTACCTATTTAAATCTTTGTGTTGATTTAGCTTAAAGCTAAACCATAAACCATGTCAGTTGGCTAAAGCTCAAGAAAATGCTATAAACCCTAAAAGGTGGTCAGGGCCCAGACTAGCTAAATAAACACATGAATTCAAAATATAAATAAGATAAAAAAAAAAATATAGTAAACAGTGTGAAATATTGCATTTTAAATATTTTAATATATTTTAAAATATAATGTATTCCTGCGATGGCAAAGCGGAATTTTCAACAGCCTGATCCTTCAGAAATCATTATAATGTGTTAATTTGTTTCAGTTTTGGTGCCTTGTTTTTGTGCAAACCGTAATACTTTTTCCTTCAGGATTCTTTGATGAATAAAAGTTCAAAAGAACAGCATTTATTTAAAGTCGAAATATTTTGTAACATTATAAATGCCTTTGCTATCACTTTCGAATCATTTAATGCATCCTTGCTATATAAAAATATTAATTTCTTTAAAAAAAAAAATCTTACTGACCTTAAACTTTGGAATGATAGTGTATGTACACTACCAGTCAAAAGTTTTCGGACAGAAAGATTTTTCAAAGAAGTCTCTTCTGCTCACCAAGCCTGCATTTATTCGAGTCCAAATACAGCAAAAACAGTGACATTTTTGAAATATTTTTACTATTTAAAATAATAATTTCTATTTGAACAGATATTAAAATGTAATTTATTCCTGTGACTTTAAAGCTGCATTTTTAGCATCATTACTCCAGTCACATGATCCTTCAGAAATAATTTGCTGCTCAAAAAACATAGTATTATTATTATATTGAAACAGCTGAGTGGAATTTTTTCAGGTTTCTTTGATGAATAGAAAGTTCAGAAGAACAGCATTTATCTGAAATAGAAATCTTTTGTAGCACTATAAATGTCTTTACCATCACTTTTGATCAATTTAAAGCATCCTTGCTAAATAAAAGTATTAATTTCTATAATTTCTACACTAACTCCAAGCTTTTGAATGGTAAATGGTAATGGAAAAACTGTTTTAAATGTTGATGATAATAAAAAAAAAAGTTTCTTGAATAGCAAATCAGCAAATTAGAATGATTACATTTTAACACACAATTACATTTTAAAATATGTTCAAACAGAAAGCAGTTATTTTAAATAGTAAAAATATTTCAAAATGTTACTGTTTTTGCTGTACTTTGGATCAAATAAATGCAGGCTTGGTGAGCAGAAGAGGCTTCTTTAAAAAACAAAAATCTTACTGTCCAAAAACTTACAAAACTTACTAAAAACTTTTGACTGGTAGTGTATGATAATGTTAAATATGCGTTTTTACTTTAAAAAGCACTGCAGCACAAAAACCTGCTTATAATGGACAAAGGTCAAATATACAGTTTACTAATTAAATTTTAACATTACATGGAAACTGACCCCAGCATGTCATAACTGACCAATCAGAATCAACTTATCCAAATAGACATGTACAAAATAATGCATGAGATGTGTGGGTGTTCCGTGACATCTGCGGCCTGTTCAAGGTACTCATTCTCAATGGAGGGAGACCTTGAGATCCACTAAATCTTGGCTTTCCTCATGCAAGGTTAGCAATTTAAATCCACTGATAACATGTACATAAAACACACGCACATGCACACACAGCATGTCCTTGAGCACTTTCTCCTTTTATTTATCTAGTATCTCAGTATCGCTCCTATCTCTCTTGTCATGATGCAGAAATGTGAGACGATCTATAAAAACCATGTATTTTTATGTGGTTGCATTTTCTACTCCTTTTTCCTAGTATGACAACAAGAGCTTCAGTCTGATCAGGAAGGGGAGGAGCTACCAAAACAATCAAAAGCTTCAGGTTGTTACATTTTTTTTTTAAACAATCGAATATAAAGCACAATAAAATTGACACAGACATCATCAATGTTATTGGGATTTTTTAAGGTAATTATGGTTAATTATAGTTCTAACATGACAAATCTCAGAAGATTGTGGCATGGTAATAGATATAACAATGTTAATGTATTTGGTCTTGGCAGAATAGATTTGCTACTCTGATGAATTGCTGTTGGTTATTGCTGTTGTTGTAGATTATTGCTGCACAAATAGCATACAAAATAACCCGTAGCAGATCTATACAGGTGGAACTGGGGAGGTGGAGGGTTTCAGAGGAACTCTGAAAGCGTGCTACAAAAATACTCTGGTGAATGCTAACCAGCCATTTAAATGTAAATGGCTGGGTATGCAACATGAACCAATCAGCTTGTGCCAAGTAGTTAAACGCTGTGACTATCTTTAGTTTGCATGAAAGGAGAAGTCTACTTCCAGAACAACAATTTACAAATAATTTACTCACCCCCTTGTCATCCAAGATGTTCATGTCTTTCTTTCTTCAGTCGTAAAGAAATTATGTTTTTTGAGGAAAACATTTCAGCATTTTTCTCCATATAACGGACTGATATGGTGCCCCTATTTTGAACTTTAAATGCGGCTTCAAACGATCCCAAATGCGGTTGTAAATGATCACAGCCGAGAAAGAAGGGTCTTATCTAGCATAACGATTGGTTATTTTAATAAAAAGAATACAATTTATATACTTTTTAATGTTAAATGCTCATCTTGTCTTACTCCACTTGGACTGTTTTTGTTCCAGTTCGTGACCGTTAGGGTATGTCGAAAAACTCCCATCTCATGTTCTCCCTCAACTTCGAAATCATCTTATATCGCTGTTTTACTTTTTTTGTTAAGGGTGTTTGATCTTCTTTGCATGTTCACGTTGCAAAGACTGGGTCAGAACTTCTGCAGCGATATAGGATGATTTTGAAATGATTTTTGTTTGTTTGTTGAAGTTGAGGGAGAAAATACGATTGGAGTTTTTCGAAATACCCTAACTGTCTTGAGTCAGAATACACAGAGTTCAGGGAGAGCAAGGCAAGACGAGCGTTTGAGATTAAAATATTTACATTGTATTTTTTAATGAAAATAATAATCGCTAGATAAGACCCTTCTTCCTTCGCTGGGATCATTTACAACCGCGTTTGGGATTGTTTAAAGCCGCAGTTAAACTGCCTTTTGGAAGTTCAAAATCGGAGCACCATATCAGTCCATTATATGGAGAAAGATCCTGAAATGTTTAACTCAAAAAACATAATTTCTTTTCAAGGGGGTGAGTACATTATATGTGAATCTTTGTTTTGGAAGTGGATTTCTCCTTTAATGACTCATCAGCCTTCGCCATCTAGAGTTTCATTAAAAAAAACATTACTAATATCAAATATGAAACATTTAAGAGCTTCTGTGGTGTAGCATAGTGAGCTCTGCTGTAAATGCCATAAAACCTAATAGCCTAAGATAAACGTCATATTTAATTTGCTTGTTACTGATATACATAAAATTAAATTACACTGAATGATGCTTTACTTGCTTTCAAAGTTGTTTTTTTCACTTTGAAGCATTTGATACACTAACTTTCTTACTGAATAAATAACTAAAAGGCATTTAATGCAAAATCAGCCTTCTTAATCAGCATCAGACATATTGATATTTCAAGATCGATTCGCCCATCTATCTTCCACCCTCATTCTTCCCTCCTTCCCTTATTCTGTCTTACATTCTTAAACGTCTTCTCTTGCTTTCACTCTTTTTCACCCTCTATTGTTTCTTTAATAACGCATCGTAATCCTGGATGAATGAATTAGGTTAATGCCGGGGAACAGGTCACATAAACAATACATTCCCTCTCTCTCTCTCTTTCCATCTCACTCTCATGCTCAGTAAGCATGGACTGTTCTTTTAAGCACTGCACACCCGGTTTCATTTGGTAAATTGATTGGGAGATTTGTGTGCTGAGTGGAAGATAAAGCCCCATGGGATGAGTGGAGGAGCCGCCACCATTAAAACTGACAGATGTCAAACACGCAAACACGAATCGCACGCTAAGGGGCCACAGTGGCATATCATTAGGTTTATTTATTGTTATTTAAAGGAGGAAACCTCCTTATTCAACCTCTTACTCTGTCATTAGCTACTTGCATTAAATGTCGAAACACAGCCAAGTACCTTATGTGCAATTTAAAAGGCATTATACAAAGCACTTGACTCATGTACAACAATTTAATGATTCAAGCGAATGTTTCGATGAGCAATTCTTAGAGTAAAAAACAAATCATGATGCAGAAAATAAATGAGGCAGAATTAGAGCGTTTTTAAAAAAAAAAAACTAAACAAACTGGTGATAACATGTTATTGGTGATCTGTTTAATTATGCATGCCACATTCTCGCCCATATGTTCCTCTGCAATAGTGCAACAGAGGAGGCAGGAATGAACATCCATGTGTGTGATGATCCCCTGTTGGGGAGAGAATAAATTAGGACAGAATGTAAGAGATGGATTCACTTTAGTAACATTTGCTGGACCGCCAACTTTAATCCTGGTTTTAATCTTGTCTAAATTATTCCGTAAAGTATGTTATTGCAATATGTTAGTGTTATACTGGAATCGCTGACATGCAAATTCATCCACCATTATTGCAGACAACAGTTTTAGAAAACAATTAGACCTACACTACCGTTCAAACATTTTTAAAAAATAAATTAATATCTTTATTTAGCAAGGATGCATTAAAACTGTTACAAAAGCTTTTTATGTCAAATAAATGGATGTTAATGTTGACATGTCACTTAAACACCAAATCAGCATGTTAGAATGATTTATGAAGGATCATGTGACACTGACAACTGGAGTAACGGCTGCTGAAAATTCAGCTTTGCCATCACAGAAATAAAATATAGCTGCAAGCAGCGATTACCGGGGTTCAAGCGCTTTAGGCATTTAAGAACATAAGGAAAAATACATTACATATTATTTATCAAGCCTGTAACCACCTAAATCAATTTAAAAAAGCATTTTTGTAAAATCCAAGTGATTTATTATAGAAATATTATGTTTTTATATCATTTATGACTGTTATAGCACCAGCTGTGGTCCCATCTCCCTGAAACTTTGCATGCTTGTTTAGAATCACCTGTCGCATGTGCTCAGCAGGTTTCATCAAGTTTTGAGTTTTCGTTTAGGCTTTATAGGTTTTTGGGTATATTTGGACAGGCCCCTTTTCCAAAAGACCCTATTATAGCTCCCCAAAGGGTAAATTTCAACATGTTTTTGATAATTATTGACCTAGAGCAGGGGTGTCAAAACTCAGTTCCTGGAGGGCCGCAGCCCTGCAGAGTTTTGTTCCAACCTTGCTCCAACACACATACTATGCAGTTTTCAATTAAGCCTGAAGGACTTAATTAGTTGGATCAGGTGTGTTTAATTAGGGTTGCATCTAAACTCTGCAGGGCTGCGGCCCTCTAGGACGGGAGTTTGACACCCCTGACCTAGAGGGTCCAGAGAATTGCACTGCGGTGGTTTTTTTCAGACTGACTAAAAAAAACCTAGGGCTAGTTCACAAAAGTAGGATTTTCACATCTTCTCAATCATTTAAAAAATGTTTTGAATGAACGCAGTGGTTCTAGAGGCAGTGTATATGCGGAAACCATGGAATGTACAATCGTTTATGCCCTCAAAACATGCGATACTGTCCCGCCGTGGACGATTTCTTTCAAATTTCTTACAGACCTTTGGGGCTGTGAGTTAAACAGGCCCACCAAGTTTTGTTCCAATCGGCCTCCATTAACCTTGTCTAATAGGTGCTCAAACTTTATCAGCCAATGCTGGCCATGTTTTTTTTGAGATACGCAAATGTCACAGACACTTTTCCACAGGCACTTTGGACCTAGACCGTGCACAGCGATTTTCATGTTGACAGGACAAATGGTTGCCTAGTTATAGCCATTTTTATGTTTTTTATAGCACCACCAAGTGGCCAAGCTCCATGCTATTTTTTCCTGTGACCTCAGCTTGAGCTCTTACATAAGTGTTCTGAGTTTGGTGAATATATCTCATTCTGTTCAGGCCCTGCCCCCTTCTAACGTTTTGGTGTCCCTTTGCCATGCTGAGTCGAAAGTTCAACTTTTTTTTGATAATTGTTGAAATTCACTCTCCAGTGAATCTTTCTGCAGTGGTTTGGTTCCGATTGGGCGGAAAACCTAGGACTAGTTCGCAAAAGTAGGTTTTGCAAGAAATGCGAAATACCCAAAAATTTTGCAGGCTCACGATCAAATCAGAGCCAAGGATTTCAACGACATAAGACACTTGAGCCTGTGACTGATGCTTTAAGAGTTATGAGGTGGTGGTGTGAGTACTACCATCCCTCCAAGTTTCAAGTTTCTATGACTTACGATTTGGTCTGCACAATAGGTTTATGTGGAAATCGCTCATCCTTGACCATTCTAACAGTTACAATAGGGTTTCAGCGCTATGCGCTTGAACCCCTAATTACAATTAAAATATATTAAAATAGAACACAGTTATTTTAAATTGTAATAATATTTTACAATATTACTGTTTTTACTGTATTTTGGTCAAATAAATGCAGCTTTGATGAGACTTCTTTCAAACAAAAAAAAAATACAAAAAATAAAATCTTACGGTTCCCTAACTTTTAAATGGCTATTGATACACAAATTGTCTATCACTGGTTGTTGTGTCTTTAAGAAGGCTGTAGTATCTACAACTAAGTGTTTCTCTATTCACCCACATACTGTATAATGAATATTTCTTTTACACAGGTCAAGCCAAGAGAGGTTTTCAAGTAACGTCAGACTAACCACTGACACAAACCATCCCTGTTGGCTCTCTCTCTTGCACACACACCCTTACATGTATAACAGACAGAAACAAACACATATACGCGGGCATAATGTCTACAAGTGGTCGACTTTGGTAACTCAGTGGACCGTAGCCACGCCCCTCAGCATGTTCCTCAGCCAATGGGAGCGAAGGATTGGGTGTGTCTACAGCTTGTGGCATTAGTTGAATAGATTTCACAAAATAAACCACAGTGTTATGACTGAACCTTCAGTGTTGCACAATCTGAAAGAATTCACTTTGTACTCTACAACAGGCCTGTTAGAATCATTTCTAGTCGTGAGGAGGATGTTTGCATGAGTGTATAAATGTGGGTGTTTATAGGTTGGTTGTTTGAATAGACAATAACTCAGAGCATATGCTTCTGCTATGAAAATGTTGACAGTCTGCTCGTGTTTGGATTTACCACAACCTTTTTAATCATCTGCATAGTTACTAGATATGAAAATAAAATAAAATAAGTCTAATTTAGACTGGTTTGCTAATGAACCATTAAGACCAAATTGTGAACCAGACTGACTGATTCATTCAAAAGAATAACTCAGAGCGATGATTTGTAATGTTCAGACATCACTATCCGCGCGTTTTACTCTACAGAAGAGCAATATCCAGCTGATTAAATATTTAGAGCAGAGCGCAACTACAAAATGCATCTTCACTTCAGACATTTCCATGACTTTCCATTACTTTGTACTTGAAAAAATGATTTTAAAATTCCCAGCTACTTCCAGAATACCCTAAAATTGCTTTTTTAGTCTAAAACACAGCTATACTTTGACATATACAATTCTCCACCATGATCTGGTGCTCTGATATTAGGCACTGAAACTTCTGTACTGCACTACCACCAGTAAATGACTGCAATTTTATAGATGCTTTATGATTGTATTCTACACCCTTGAAATAATATATTTATAGCTGGGAGTGCATTATTAGGACATGAGATAGATGCAGAAGAAAAGGACGAGAGAGAGAGAAATGTTGAAACAGTGACACACTGCACTTGACTGATATCTTTAACCTGCTCATCCTTATTAAAGCTACAGCGCACATTTAAACAAATCAGAGTCAGATCTGGTAATTCTCTAAGCGCATCGCAGCATTTTTCATTCCTGCTCAACATAAAAGTAGAACAAAGGCTCAAACGCTCAGCGCTAGTTTTACGCCATCACCCTCTTTTTTTCCCCTCTCCCTCCTCGTCATTTTCTCCCTCTTCTGTATTCTCCTGTATTCTCCTTCATCACTCTCTCCACAGGGTGTCTGGAAGAAGGCGAGGAAAAGACAACAACAAACGACTGCATGTCAGACAGAATGAATGGTAGAAGAGAGAGAGAGAAAGTGAGTGAGAGAGAGAGAGAGAGAGAAACACACCCAAATAGGAGCAGGAAGGCGCTGTGAGGAGAAAAGACTGAATCAGCATCCACCACAGCAAGAGCTGCTGTCTAGATCACTGCTTCTCAACAGCTTTCGCTTCAGGCTCAGATTTTACATTAGAACACAGAGTGCAAACCAATGCAGACCCAAAACTGTTTATTGTGCAAAAGTAAATGAGAATGTCTCTGAAATGCATTAAATGCTATTAATCTGAATTATCAATTCAGAATTTGTTATAACACATTCAGCTTCACCACAGGCTCTTCTTTGTAGTTTGGAGTGTTTGCTTTCTAAATGTCTCTTGAACTTTGATGGCCTTCTGAACTTTTGACTTTCATGCTCTCGGCAGCCAATAATTCACTAAACAAAGCACAAACCATGTTTGTCCTCACTGAAATTGAACCCGTACCAGTATTTAATGTCGTCTGGGTCATATTTTCTTTTAGCTCGTGTAGTTTTGTTCATGGTTTCTGAGGATGAGGGCACATTTGGATACATGATCCTTTGTCATACTAAATTATAATAAAAATACATGACAATAATAAAAAAAGAACAGAGCTGAACTGTCTGAACTGAAGGTCAAAAAGTACTTTCTATGCCTCTGAAGCAAATTAATCTTTTCTGCTGATGTCACCAAGTTCATAACGGCTGGTAAAAATAGCATTACGATCCAATAGCAAACCCAACTTTTAATGATTCAATCAAATCAAGTCCCATGCTGTATTGAATACACTGTTCCAACCATAATTATATCACATTACACAAGTTTAATGCATTTTTGCATGCTGTTTTGTGTCTTTAGGACTCATACTTTTACATAGACAGACGCTGTTATGAAACAGGGCTAGCATGGTAACATAGATTTGACATAATGAAGACATGAACAAATGCATAGGTAAATGTACTATATCTGGCAAGCAGATACACCAGAGCTGTCAAACAGCCAGTCGTCACTGTCAACACGTGGCTTCATGTCGCGTTAGACTCAGTCTGACATTTATGTAACCCGCTGTAACACAAACACAGTGTCTAACTGAATCCAAAAGCCATCACACACGTGGCTGGTTGTGTAGCCTAGTTTGTATAAACTGATGTTAAATATACAAAGAGAGCAGTTTAGCAACTTCAGCTGGGAATTATAGACTAAACAGGAATTTACAGTATCACAACCATACAGAGTGAAACATAGTGGCATTTCGTTTATGAATGAATTTGCGGTTTTAAGTTAACTCTTTAAACACCTGGATAGTTCACATTCACTTCCATGCACTGGTATTTTTAGTTCATGTGTTTTTCGTCAAAATTGTCAAGTTTACATACACCTTGCAGAATCAGCAAAATAAGAGGGATTATACAAAATACATGTTATTTTTTTATTTAGTACTGACCTGAAAGAAATTTCACATAAAGACGTTTACATATAGTCCACAAGAGAAAATAATAGGTGAATTTATCAAAATGACCCTGTTCAAAAGTTTACATACACTTGGTTCTTGATACTGTGTTGTTACCTGAATGATCCACAGCTGTGTTTTTTTGTTTAGTGATAGTTGTTCACGAGTTTTCACAATTTTCACAATAAGGACAACTGAGAGACTCAACTATATGCAACAGAAGGTTCAAAAACTCACCAATGCTCCAAAAGGAAAAACGATGCATTAAGAGCCGAGGAGTGTAAACTTTTGAAGTGAATGCAGATGAGTACATTTATCTTATTTTACCTAAATATCATTTTTTTTTTCATTCAGTACTGCCCTTCAGAAGCTACAGAAGATACTTACGTTTACCCTGATCTTCACATTCAGAAGTTTTCACCCCCTGGCTCTTAATGCATCGTGTTTGCTTCTAAAGCATCAGTGAGTGTTTGAACCTTCTGTAATAGTTACATATGAGTCCCTCAGTTGGATCTCAAAATCATACAGTCATTGTTGGAAAGGGTTCAAATACACAAAAATTTGTGGGACCTGAAGGATTTTTCTGAAGAACAGTGGGCAGTTTAACTGTTCAGGACAAACAAGGGACTCATGAACTATCACTAAAACAAAAAACAAACAAACAAAACAAACAGCTGTGGATCATTCAGATAACACAGTATTAACAATCAAGTGTATGTAAACTTTTGAACGGGGTTATTTTTTATAAATTCAATGATTTCTCTTGTGGACTATATGTAAACATCTTTTATTTGAAACATCTTATTCAGGTCAGTACTAAATAAAAAATAACAGCATGGCATTACTATGGATGTCAACTGGTAAATCATAATTTTAACAAAAATGTATTAAGTCGTGATTTCTGGGATTAAAAAGTTAATATTATGTGATAAAAAGTTATCATTACAACAAAAAGTCACAATATATTAATCATAATTATAAGATAAAAAGTTGAAATTATGACATCAGTTATGACTTTTATCACAATTTCAGCTTAGTAAGTCATAATTATGGTTTTTCATATCAAATTATGACAAAAACCTCATAATTACATATATATATATTTTTTTTTTCTTCTTACATGGCCAAAACAGGTTTTTATAGATTACATGCTCAGTGGTTTTGCTTGAAGAGCGTGCTCATGTCATCTGTCTTTAAAATAAACATAATTTGCTTTGACATATCTTCATACTGTACACATCTTTAACAGAAGAAACTGACTAGCAAGAACATCTAAGAGGCTGTTTTCACCTCAGTCGTGAATAAAGTCGTGAGCTAGTCCATTGATATTAAACAATCAGAGCTCATGTGTAGGTGGATATTTTTATAGAGTGTGTATATTACTCAGATACTTTTAGAACGTGTGTGTGTGTGCGTGTGTGTGTAAAGCAGCTCCCAGAACTCAGTCGCCAAGACTGTCTCACTCTGTCTGCCTCCTGTCTGTCTCTCCTTTCCCGCCTCCACTTTCTCTCTCTCTCTCTCTCTCTCTCTCTCTCTCTCTCTCTCTCCCCTTTCCTCACTAAACTCACATACTCTCTCTTTCTCAGTGTCGCTCACACACTATGCTTTTTCTGTATGTCTGCCTTATTCTCCTGTCTGGAGTCAGACTCTCTCAGTGTCTCTACACTGACACTCCTCTCCTCCCTCCCTCTCTTTTCCTCCAGCATCCGTCCCCTCCTTTCTCCCCCCACAGTAAGATGAAAAAACGAGAGAATTAAACATGAGCTGCCTTTGAACAGACAGAGAGAGAGCATTTGGTGCAGATGGATTTAATCGTTGCCGTTCTTGCTAAAACAGCAACAACGCACATACACACACAAAACAAAGAATCAGAGAGGATAGGTAAATGTGTTTGACATTGACTGAGAGTACGTCTGTAGATTCTGGCAGCTGGAAATGTGAGTACGAAGAGCAGGAATATGCATTTGTGTGCGGAAAGCAGGCAAAACCCTCTCGTTCTCTTAATAAAATACTGATGAGGGGTTGGATTGCTGAATGTCCTCTCTATCTCTGTCTCTCTTCTCTCTCTGTCTCCTCTGGGCACAAAGCACAGAAGCTGACACAACAAGGCTTCTTTCTTATACACACTGAATAAAATTAAAGGAGGCATTTAGTCTAGAGACCTCCTTGTCAGTTTCATTATAATAAATCAAGATATAATTTGTGTCCCTAACATGAACTCTTCAGTAGAGGGCTAAGCTGTAAGACATAAGGGTAGATGACATATCAGTTTTCCAGACAAAAATAAAATAAAATAAAATAACACTTTACAATAAGGTCTCATTTGTTAACATTAGTTAATGCATTAACTAACATTAACAATGAGCAAAATATTTGAACAGAATTTATTAATCTTTGTTTATGTTAGTTAATAAAAATGTTCATGTTAGTGCACAGTACATTAACTAATGATACATCTTTACATTTTAATAATATATTAGTAAAACTAGAACGTAATATTAACTAAGATTAATAAATGCTATATAAATACTGTTCATGTTAACAACATAGTTAATGTTAACAAATAAAACCTTATTGTAAAGTGTTACCAATAAACAACAAAATAAAATAAAATAAAATAATATAAAAATAAATGTTTAGGACAACAGTCACTGCTGTGAGACTACAATGATTTAACTTACATAGGGTGGTTTTCTATTTGTATATATATATATATATACACACCTACATACACATATATACACATGCATATATATATATATATATATATATATACACACACCTACATACACATATATACACATATATACACATGCATATATATATATATATATATATATATAAAAATATAAATACACGTACATACAGAATATATTATGAAAATATTATTTGTATTGATATAATTAATATTTTTCTTAAATATATCCATGCATATGTGTGTATTTGTATGTACATATTAAATATACACAGTACACACACATATATTATGTAAAAACATTTATTTTGGTTGCGATTGGTCGCAGTTAATCTTTGCCGAGCACTAATTTAAATTTTCTTTTAGAACACTTATATATTATAGGTGTTACTTATTATTACATTTATTACAGCAAAACTTTAAAGTGTCCAAAAGAAAAGTGTAGCTACCATAACAGCAATTTTCCTGTTTCATTTTGAGTTAAAGATTTTAAAACAGAAAACTTGCGGTTTAGTGAGGAAGAATGAGAATCAGTTGTGAACTCCGTAACGGCTCTGAAGGATTTACGTATTCAACAAGTTTGATTCAAACGAGAGAGCCTGAGGCTGTTTCGCAAATCTTTTTGACCAACTCGTTAAAAAAATGGTTCACAGATGAGTCATTAGTTTGCGAATTGGACATCACAGCTCGTGCTGTGTTTGTAGTTACACACAGAAAACAGTGGGGTGCACTCTAATCAGATGACATGTAAATCTCATATTGGACACACGTAAATCTTTCTCAATGAGTTTTTAAGTTTTTGCATTTGCGACCATTTTTGTCACAGTCTGGAATTCAGCACATAACATGTCAAAAACTTTTTTTCAGCTTCAAGATCCTAAGTTAAATTTAAAAATTCATAATTTTCTTTTAAACATCTTAAAAAACATATTTGCCTTCGCTAGTTGATATTAAACAGTCCTGTATTGTGACATCTAAATGAAGTACAGAAAATTAAAATAGCAAACAATTACAAAAAAACCTGTTTGCAGTAGTTTCATAAGGAGTACAACATCACACAGAACACAGCAACTTTCCAAATATAAAACCAACACAAACACATGCATGGTACAAAACCATATAGATAAAATGTGGGGAAATGTGCTCTTGTGGCAGCAGTGACCTGCTCTCCCTTTGTCTGTCTGTCTCGGTATTTCTCTCAGACACATTTATGTACAGCTGACCCACTTAGAGCTTTTAAAAATGGTTAAAATCATTGAACGTGCCCAAGCAGAAGAGAGGCGCAAAACAAGGTTAGACTCTCCACACCCTGCTGGGAAGACTGCTGTGGATGTGTGTGTGTGGGGTGCCGGCATGAAATATTTTCTCCCGTGTATATAGCCAACCCCCCCACCCCACCATTTCAGCCTTGAAGGAAGGACATGAACACACAAACAAGAGAGAAAAGAGAGCGATACATGCATATACATACCAACAGGGCTGAGCACAGATGAGTGTTGCTATTGTTAAATAAAAGTAAAACTAGAAAAATCTTATTTTTATTTAATGAAATAAAGGTGTAATTCATCAGTTAAGTCACCAAGGCAATATTTATAACTTACAAAACTAAAATAAAAACTGAAAATATAAAAATAAAAGCTATTTTAAGCTACATTAACAAATGCTGCACTTAAAAACAGTGCAGTTCTTTATTATGGTTCTTTATTGGCATCAGTGGTGCTATGAAGAACCGTGAACATCCATGGAACCTTTCAAATGCAGAAAAGGTTCTTTAGATTTTAAAATGTTCTTCAAAATAGTTCCTTTAGAAACAGTTTACCGAAAGGTTCTTTTGGGAACCAAAAATGATTCTTCTATGGCATCACTGCGAAACCTTTATTTTTAAGAGTGTATAGCAGTGTTGGGCACGTTACTTTAAAAAAGTAATTAGTTATAGTTACTATAACTAGCTAGTTAATGAATTACATCATTATAAATCTAACTAATTACCAGGGAAAGTAACTATTTTATTCAAAAAATGTTTAAATGTGTCAAATAACTTGAATGCCCCCAATATTAAATATGTTAAATTAATAAAACATTGTACACTAATCTACACTCTTTTAATGTTGCTGTGGGACAATGTGAGAGACACCTTACATGGGCTAAATATCACATTATATTGTTTGAAACAGCAAAGTCTACTTTTATTTGTATACAGTCATAATAACAACAAAACAATGTGCTTTTGTAAAGAAAATAAACAGGGAGCGCTCTTTGCCATCTCCGTCTCTGTCACCTCTCATCACAGACACGTAAATAAAACAACCTGAATCTCAGCGAATATCTGTGTCATAGACATGAGAAATATATGCATAGGAAGCTTGAAAAATGTCTGCTTTTAAATGAAGTAAGTCACATCGAAAACAAATATTCTCTGAATAAACAGTAAGTTGTTTGATTACTCATTAATGAAAAAAGTAATGCCATTAGTAACGTTGTTTATTTATAACGCCATTATTCCCATCACTGGTGTATTGTAGTATTTAAACAATACTACAATAACACTGGTGGAGATTATTAATGATTGAAGAGAGACTGTCTATGTGTATGAATACATGCTGTAAAGAGGCTACAATCAATACCCAGTTCTAACAAAACCCTTGAAATCCACTTCATACAAAACTCATTCTAACTGCTTCTCTCAGATAACAATGAAATTAAATGGAGAACAAATGGAGACATATTCCCCTTCCTCTGGAAAGAAAATTCATATATCAACAATAAGTTCATTTACATGCACTTTAAAGTTTCAGTCAGACTAAACAGCAATTCATCATACAGTATACACTCTAGTCTGGTTAAAATTCACAAACTCTTACTAACAGACCCAGATAACATAATTGCACGTCGTCTTTATCCAGTATGCATACACAACAATCAAACTATAGTTCACTTCAGTGCTGGCGCTTGCTAAGAAAGATGTATGTTTAATCCTTCAAATGTTCAGTTATACTTTGTGTCATGTATACCTAATCAAGCTGCAGTCTTCAGCTCTCCAAAAAGTTTTCATAAACAAAAGTATCAACATTTCTCACTAGAGGAGAAGTCCACTTCCAGAACAACAATTTACAAATAATTTACTCACCCTCTTGTCATCCAAGATGTTCATGTCTTTCTGTGTTCAGTCGTTAAGAAATTATGGTTTTTGAGGAAAACATTTCAGCATTTTTCTCCATATAGTGGACTTCATTGCTGCCCCGATTTTGAACTTCCAAAATGCAGTGTAAATGCAGCTTCAAAGGGCTCTAAACGATCCCAGCTGTATCTAGCGAAACAATCTGTCATTGTTTTCGAAAAATAAAAATTTGTATACTTTTTAAGCACAAAAGCTAGTGTAGCACAGGCTCTGGGATGCATGTCCACGACGCTACGAATCACGTCTAAGTTCATCGTCTGTGTACTCAGAAAGGTAGGGTATGGCGAAAATCTTATTTTCTCCTACAACTTCAGAATCATCCAACATCATTGTACCTTTTTGTTTGTAAACAGCGTTTGACTTACTTGCACTTCCTTAGTCTTTGTAAACACTAGGTCTGTAGTTCCGCCTACGTTTAACGTGATTCAATAGTATCAAAAAGTATACAAATTTTTATTTTCTGAAAAAAATGACCGATTGTTTTGCTAGATAAGACCGTTCTTCCTTGGCTGGGATTGTTTAGAGCCTTTTGAAGCTACATTTAAACTACATTTTGGAAGTTCAAAATCGGGGAGAACATGAGATGGGAGTTTTTCGACATACCCTAACTTTTACGAACTGAAACAAAAACAGTCCAGAGTAAGACAAGACGATCGTTTGACATTAAAAAGTACATAAATTGTATTCTTTTTATTAAAATAGCCAATCGTTACGCTAGATAAGATCCTTTTTTTCTCGGCTGGGATCGTTTACAACCACATTTGGGATCGTTTGAAGCTGCATTTAAACTGCATTTTGGAAGTTCAAAATCGGGGCACCATACCAGTCCATTATATGGAGAAAAATCCTGAAATATTTTCCTCAATAACTACAATTTCTTCACGACTGAAGACAGAAACACATGAACATCTTGGATGACAAGGGGGTGAGTAAATTATTTGTAAATTGTTGTTCTGAAAGTGGACTTCTACTTTCAACTCTGAGTATCAACAGCTCAATCTCATTTGATACTGTAACAGCAGAGGCAGCAATTCCCAACTGAACCCCTAATTCAGCTCCTTCCAGAAAACCACGTCTCCACCGCGTTTTGGCATTTGAAACGCTTTCCTTCTGACCTCTGATTCACTGAGTCATTTAAATATCAATTTAGCACTAGAGAAATGACATCAAAAACATCTCCAGTCACATACACCAATCACTAAAGCCACACCTGGGGTTCTCCAGCAAACACTTAAAAACACAGAGAGGTGGACAGAAGTAGCTACGCTAGCTACGCTTGTAACATGACAACACACACACCACAGACACAAATCAGGCATGTTTATAGCCTGTAGGCTGTATGTGAGAGAGTGTGTATATTCAGTACATGTGGTCAAATGTTCACTGCTGCTGTGAGGGCAATTAAACATCTCCTTCCTTCCCTCTCTCTCTCTCTCTCTCTCTCACACACACACACGCACACACACATACACCTCTAGGGTTATCCAATCTGTCACACCAAGGCAGAGAAGACAGCAAAAAGGGGGAGAATAGAAGCACAGAGATGTGAGTGTGAAACAAAGAATTTGTCACTTATGTCAAAAAGGCAAGTAGAGGAAAGGATAAAAGTTTCTTTTTTTCTGGAACGGACTACAAACAGACGTTAAGATGAGAAGAAAATGTGCTTGTTCTAAAATCCCACGTAGAAATTTACTTTCTCTACATTGAACAACCCCTGACCCATCCTCTCCTATTTCTTTTCAATTTTTCTCATTTACAATCATTAGTTCTGGGCTTTTTACAACAAATTAATCACTCTGAAGGTTTTTTCTTACTTTCCCTAATTGAGGAGTGTCAGAGAGGTTACAAAGATAAAAAAGGCAATCTCACTTCTGCTTCTGAGCTCACAGGCAAACAAACTTCCTCCACAAACTGTAAGCATGACAGAGAGAGCAGAGAGAGAGGTGTTCAGTAGGAGGAGGGAAACCCCACTTGAGTCAACGACTACGAGAAAGCTGCTCCTGCTGGGAAAATACCTGTGCTGCTGTAGAGTTCTTGTGAATCGTGTGTCTTGATAACAATCGAACTTTTGTTTTCTACTCATTTGTCCTCCTCAAGGAAGTACACGTATATGGTGTGTTTATAGTGTCACAGTTTTACCAGAACAATTACACTTTCCTATTACATGGTTTGCCCCTATTTAAATGGTAAGCTCAAACAATGCAATTAACTAATACTAATAATGTTTAATTCAGAATGTTCAATTACTAAAAGATAGACAAAAATCTAATATCAGTTCAAAAACAAAAATTACTGAGTACACTACCAGTCAAAAGTTTCTGAACAGTAAGATTTTTAATGTTTTTTTAAGAAGTCTCTTCGGCTCACCAAGCCTGTATTCAATTTGATTCAAAATTCAGCAAAAATTTAGTTAAAATTTAGAAATATTTTTTAATACTTTAAATAACTGTTTCTATTTGAATATATTTTAAAATGTAATTTATTCCTGTGATTTCAATGCTGAATTTTTAGCATTATTACTCCAGTCACATGATCCTTCAGAAATCACTCTAATATTCTGATTTGCTGCTCTTAAAACATTTATTATTAGTATTATTAATATTACTATTATGTTGAAAACAGCTGAGTAAAAGCTGAGGTTTCTTTGATGAATAGAAAGTTCAGAAAAACCACATTTATCGGAAATAGAAATCTTTTTTAACATTATAAATGTCATTATCTATTGATCAACTTAAAGCATCACTGCTAAATAACAAAAAAAAAGTACTAAAAAAAAAAAAAGTACTCAACGGTTTTAAATATTGATGATGATGATGATGATGATGATAATAATAATAATAATAATAATAATAATAATAATAATAAATGTTTCTTAAACAGCAAATCAGCATTTTAGAATGATTTCTGAAGGATCATGTGACACTGAAGACTGGAGTAATGATGATGAAAATTTAGCTTTGATCACAGGAATAAATTACTGATTTTGCTGTATTTCGGATCAAATAAATGCAGGCTTGGTGAGCAGAAGGGACTTTAAAAATTATTAAGTCTTACTGTTCAAAAACTTTTGACTGGTAGTGTAGTTAAATGTGGATTTGAATAAAACTGATTTAGTTCATCTTTGTATATATATATATATATATATATATATATGTGTGTGTGTGTGTGTGTGTGTGTGAGAGAAAGAGAGAGAGAGCAAGAGAGCCAGTCAGTTTGGGGGATAGAAGTTTTGAGTCCCTCTTTAGTTTGCAACCATGCATGCCAAGACACTAAAGAAACTGGCCCCCTTTTCTCTTTCTTCCTCAATCTCAGTCTCCTCTAAAATTCATTATCTTTTATTGGTGTGATGAAAGAGGACTACTGGGCTGAAAGAGGGGGACTCAGTCTTCAAACAGACCGCCACGCAGGGAGACAGAATGCACAGCGGTACTTTGAAACTCTATAGGCACACACATTTACACACACTGCCTTTCTCTCTTTAGCACGGATATACAAAAACACACACACACACACACACACACACACACAGTCACAAAGCTTTTGCTCTTTACTGCGTAAACAAACACACATACTCTTACTTCAGAGCAAAAAATGAATAAACTCAAGTTTACTCTAAGGTTGCGCAAAGCAATTAACTTAAAACATGCAACTTTTTCTTCCTCTCTTTCTCAAAACAACAGTAATTTTGGCCCTGTCCTTATTAACAGAGATGGACCGAGCATGTTCAGCCTCTTAGCACGAATGCTAATCACATACAAAGACTTACATTCCTTCACTCTCTGTTCAGCTGTCCATTCAATTAACCTTTGGAGCTTCCTAACTGCCCCCCTTAGACACACATCAGAGTCGGAACACCCACTCCCCTCCCTTCCCATGGTACACACCACAGGGTGCCCACTCCATCAGAAACAGTCTCCCCCTGTATGAAGCGTACCCAAAGCTCCACAAGCTAATGGAAAAACCAGGGCTGTAATTCCCTCTTCTTGTATCTTTGGATTTTTAATTGCGTAATTCTAGAAGCCCTGTCTAAATGTAACTCTTTTGTCTATATTTCAATGCGCTAAATCATCTGTCGACTCTATAAAACAAGAATTACGAAGACAGCACAGATGCATCACAGTCTGAGGAAATAACAACTACATAAGTCATCTATTCCCTGTACTTAAAAGTAAAGTGTCAGTTTCGTACTAGTGGCACCAAACAGAATCACAAAAACAGTCTACTTTCACCCGCCTCCATCTTCCACTGTCTGACCAGACGGGTAGTCCTGCCCAAAACTCACACAATTTGCCAGAAAATGACATGGCGGATATCACATACAAAATGAGTAATGTTTTAAAATCATCCAAGAACCAAAAACTTTACACTTAAATTGAAAGTAAAATGTACATGCCTAACCTATAAACTATAGTGAAACTTGTAAAAAACTGACAGACTGTTCAGTATTCAACATCAAGTTAGACATGAAAAAAACACTAGTCCTGAAGGTTATGAAAATCCTAAAGCATATATCAAATTACGTTTTACACACAAGTTTAGCAAGCAAGTAGCAGTACTCACATCTCTGCAGTGAGGCACGATTCCACCAGCAGGCATCCCCCTTTGCATGCGCTGTGGCAGAAGATGTCCATGTCCTGTGGCTGATGTGGGCGCCGTGGGTTGCATGCTAGCATTGCGGTATCCTCCCACAGCCAGAGGACCCAGTTTGGCCACAGAGGGATCGGGGTCGAAATGTCGTAATGGCTTGGTGTTGTTGAAAGAGTATGGTTCTGGTCCCATACCAGCTGTGGTGGTCTTGTTCAGTTGCAGCTGTGAGGGTTTTCCCTGCGCCTGCATTAGGAGCTTGAGGCTGCTGGGTGGCTGGTTGGAAGTGATGGCCTTGAACAGCTGACTAGACATTGCAGGTGCTTGATTATTTTGCGAGTTGAAAAGATGTCCTTGTGTCGGAGGTTGCGTTCCTGGTTGGCATTGCCCAGCTGGACTTGGATGTTTATCTGGTCGGTATGGAGGTGATGGACGAGTGTTGTTTGACGTTGGGGCCACACCAGGAAGATAACTTGCCTGGGAGCCTTGAATTGCAGTGCCTGAAACTCCTGGTGGAGCATTTCCAGACAGAATGCTGTTTTGGGGACTGAACGGGGGCTGAGCAATTGCTGGGCTGGCTAGCTTTTCTGGCCTGTAGGGTGGTGAAGGTCCGGTGGATGGGGCTGGAGCCATGCTAGAGATTAAAGAACTCTGGGGGCTCTGAATATTACCTGCTGGGCTGAAGGGCTGCTGATGGGGTGATGAGTTAGGCAGCTTATCCCCTGGTCGGTAAGGTGGGGAGGGACCAGCCCAGGAAGTACTCTGCTGGCCCAATCCAGACAACCCCGACTGTGCAGGTGGAGGACCCGCATTGTTGTTAGAATGGTGCTTACTATTCGACGCCATCTGCTGAAGCTGTTGAGCCCGGGACACCTCATGCCAGTTGGATCCGGGCCGGCTTGACAGGGCGGCAGAAAGCATGGGTGACCGTGCTTGATTTTGCCCTTGTGAAGAGGAGGAGGACAGGGGTGATGCTGAGAGTGGAGACGGAACTGGTTTGGAAGGGTGTGGTAGGGTATAGGGTGCCCCAGCAGGACTTGGACCCACTTGAGGGGAACCAGCTTGAGAGAAACCAGGGGACTGAGTGAGGTGGGCTTCCAGGTGCGACTGTCTCTGTGGAGATCTTTTTGGGGTGCCATTACCCTCCGGATGGACAAAACCTCCAGCGCCACTTGCTTGGTCATCACTGTCTTTTCCTAAGATCTTCTCAATGTCAAGCTCTGGTAAAGACGGATCAGGGTTCTTTGTAAGTTCATCCAAAATCTCCTGCAGTTCTTGTTCCACTGAAGGAGTGGCCGAACTCCCATTTGGGTTGAAGTTACTTGTCAAGCCCCCCGAGCCTCCTCCAGTGCCTGGTGTTGATCCAGGACTGGCATTTGGGGGTACGGAATACGGAGAGCCCAAATTGTTGTTGCTGCTGTTCAGTCGATTAGCTTCCAGAACACCCCCCTGGTTGCCCATCCCAGAAGGGAACGGGGGCTGAGGGTAGCTGGGGCCCATGGCCAGGGTGACATCTTCCAGACATAGTCGTTTGCCACCTCCTTGGGTCATAGACGTGTCAGAGACCCCGTTTAGTGATGCAGAACTCTCGACAGCCCCAGTCAATTTCCTCTTCAGGGATCCTGGCAGCTGTGGAGACACAGAAAGACAAAGCCTTGTTATCACAGCAAGTTGCTGCAAGGAAAAACAGAATGGTGAAAAGAAAACACACAAAAGACTGCTAACCAGAACTATGCGACAACCTTTAGTAAGTGTCCAAATCTGGACATTCGTTCACATTTCTCAAATATATATTTAGGTTTTTTGGCAACAAGTTGATTGTTACCACAAGCCGACTGGTCTGTTGCTGCCCACAAATGGTCTGTAGGGATCTCAAGGCTCTATCTTTCAAACACTACCAGTATGAATGCCTGTTTCCAAAATGGGCCTGAGCCTTCCAAGGGCCCAGCTGTTGTCCAATGGTGCCAGAAGTGGGATCATTCAGCAGACCGTTTCCATTAGTGCGTGGGTCAGCACCCTGACCGCCTTCTCTCTTACCCCATCCTCCCCAATTCTGGCCCTCTGGAGAGCCCTCTTAGCGGATTAAGACTAAAGAGCCGCCAATCAAAAGCGCCTTATTCACATTCAGAATGAAGATGTTTGCAAACTTGCAAATCACTAATATAAAAGACAGAGCTTGGGAATTTTTTTAGATGTGCGGCCTCCAAGGAACTCCTATTATCAAAGCAAAGCTTTGAATGAAAGTTAAAATAGAATGCTGGTAAACTCAAATAGTAAGTGTTCATTCTAGATTGTACAAAATAAACTAGAAAAATCAGTTATTAGCAGTGTCAGTTCATGAGAGTAACACATTTTTAGCCTTTTTTTCCTTGATCGTTTAAAAAACTAGTGGCCTCCCAAAAGAGAGGTCCAAAAAGACAGAGTGAGTACGAGAGAGGAGATGGCTGGGAAGAGTGTCTTGGTGGATTTAGTCCCAGTGCAGCCAGAAATCCTGTGTGTTCCATGGCACTTTTAACCTTATCGAAAAATTGAGAAAGACAGAGATAGAGAGACGAATGAAGAGAGACCTCCTAAGAAATGGATTCTTGACGGGATAAATAATTTACTGTAACATTCCAGCTGCAGAAGAATGTGCAGTATTTTTTTCCATTCTTGTTTCTTCTCTGCATTCTCTCTATTTTATGAGGATCCTGACACCATTATCCATTTTTAAGCGCTTTCTCAGACTTGTAAAAGCCATTGGGAAAACCATTACAGAATATTGCCTTGTACATATCATATAGAAAAAACAGTCTTGACAGCTCCCTACATTGTATCCGCCTAGATACGACGCAGGAATATATAAACGCTACACCTCACACCCTTCCCAAGAAGCTGGCTTGTGGACACTGCTAGTCCACTTCCTACAAAAGCTCTCTTTCCTCCTCTCTCTTCCTTCATCCCCCCATTCCCCACCCCCTTTTTATCCAGGAGGTTTTCCACATAGATTCCTCTCTGACTAGAACAATGGAACTCTGGAGACACACCTTCCCCGGCATCGCCAAGCTGTCTGCGCAGTCCACCCTGCCGTGCATGTGTGTGTGCGATTGTGTTTGAAAAAGAGACAGTGTGAACACGTGACGAAAAGGAAGAGTGTCTGTGCATGTGTAACAGAATATGAATTAATGCAGCCTTCATTTTAGAGCCTGTATTCTCACTGACACACACGCACACACAATCCTCTCTCTAATGGATGCCAATTTCACCCTGAGTAAACACATCAATACAGACACATCGACTGTCTCTCTCCCTCTCTCTCTCTGCTGGAGGGACGCCTTTCATTCGGTAGCGATCGGATTTGTCCCATTATGACTGACACAACCATCTGTCAGCGCAGAGCGCTGGCAAGAGAGAGAGAGAGGGAGCAGACCTATCATCCACACTGCTGTGCATATTCCTCATAATTATGGCTGGTAAGGCATACATCTGATTGCATTGTTCTGATTCTCATTAAAGCTGCACTGAATACACACACACACACAATCACACACATATACACACACAGAGAGTGCTAAACAAACAGAGTGGTACAGTGATGAGAGGGGATTAGTAAATTAGTGCAGTCTGAGTGTGTGTAATGGTAGATTTCAATAATTGGGTTGATGGATTTGGTGGGTATTGAGATTAAAATAAAAAGCATCAAATAGTACCCAGGACCAAAGTGTCAATTAGCACAATGCCTAGTTAAAATACTACAGCCACCATCACCAATACACCTTTTTTCTGAATACGGAAGTCATTTTCTGATTCTAGTCAAATTAACATATTTTCCGAGCACCATAGTTTCATCACTTTACAGTGTCGCAATCACCGTCTTTTTGCAGTAACTCACCAGTCGTAGTTTTTCACGATGCGTCAATCAATCAGCCATATTGGCAACAATGCCACTGAACCGAATGAATCTTGAATATTTTGCTGAAATTCGGACCAGAATTTTTTTTGGAGTACTATAGATGGTCAAACGTTAAAACAAATCAAGAAGAAGGGTTGTAAAAACTGCCACAAAAGGCATTTGTGGTTGGCGAAACTGAACCAGGATTTCCAGGGCAAGAATCTTTACAACATTTGTGTTTGTTCTTATCTTTTCCATTCAGGTAGGTGAAATATTAGGCTAATATTTTAATTAACACTGCTCAGATGTACACTATCTTTACCACTAGTAACTTTAGTTTGTCAAAATATTGCGCCCTTTCCTGCTTACTAAGGCCCAATCCCAATTCTATTTTCTACCCCTTTGCCTACCCCTCGCCCCTTCCCCTTGCCCCTTGAAACAAAGTGGGAAGGGTTAAAAATGTTCCCCTAAGAAATGGGACACCACTACTACACTGTCATACGTCATCATACGTTGATACAGTGACAGTTTAACCGTTTTCTCCAACATTACACAACTAATTAAACTCGATCTGTACATTCTTAACTTTAATGCAGATTTTAGATATTAGCCGTCGATCACTCCCTGTCACTGACACTGCGCTCCGCTGAAACTCGGAACCGGCCGTTTTTTTTCTCTCTCAACCAACCTCTGTTCCGGATTTGTAAACTACATTGAAATTAGGGGTGTGTGATAAGACACAATTTTTGATTGTGGACAAATAAAATGTCTCCACAATCTGCTTTTGAAGAAATATACTATATTTCGTGCTACAGCGCACATTCTGTCAGACGCAATTCTGGCGCCTCCGTCTCAATATACTGTACAACGCGGCATACATTCACATCAAATGATAACTCAGCTTCAGAGTTTCACTCAGGCAGGGGCGTAATTTCCACTGGGGACACACTTTTCAAAATCCCCCCACTTTCAAATAGTTTTGTTAGATTAATGTCTTGTATTGTACAATGCACGCTCAGCACCGCCGAGAGTTTAGCGCCATCGTTAAAACGAAACCGAAAGTAAAACGCGCGCGCGCATTCAAAAGCAATTTTAATACCCCACGTTCAGAGAGCGACTCCCCAGTGCGCGCAAATTAGGCTACATAACATATCTAGGCTGTAGGCTGTAGGTTGTGTAGTTGTATTTAATACAACCTTAATATTCATTTGGTGCTCCTAAATTTTTTTGGTGCTCCTAACTTTTTGAAGTTGGGAGCACCAGTGCTACCAAGTAAAAAAGTTAATTTCGAGCCCTGTAGATAAAAATATATTGTCTAATATCGTGCAATCAGTGCTATCCGCTAGCAAACTTTAGCGATTTTTTTGCAAACGTTTCTTTACAGAACATCACCGTAAACACAAACACAAGATTGAAGGTAATATACATATAATGAAAAATGGTCATAAAAATCCTTATTAATGGCAAAAATTACTTACATTTATGGGTCTGCTTGCTCGAGTGAGCAGCCATGTTGGAAATTTCTCTTAGCCCTTCGTTTTAAGTGAGGTCCCGAAAAATCTTCGTTTGAAGGGCTATCTAGCCCAAAAGAGAATTGAGACACCCCTACCCCTACACGTGAACGCACCAAACGGAGGGGTAGGGGTAAGGGGTAGAATTGGGATCGGGCCTAAGTCTTTCTCTATAAGATTTTGCGGATTCCGCGTTTTTCCGTGGTTTAGACAGCATAAATTAGCAGATCAACGTATGCAGTAGTACATTAACCATCCAATCCTTGCTGTTGTTTACATCCGAGTATCCAATATGGCTGCACAAATGGAAACCCTCTATTGCTGTCTCAACAACAGCACAGCTTAACCCTGCACACATTTTTACATTAGTTATATTGAAAAGGTTTTAGTTTAATTAATTCAGTCGATCTTTTATATCTCATTTTAACATGGACTTCTATAGAGATCGGAACACGAGAGCACCCAAGCGGAAAGTTAGAATCCATCATGGTGGCGCTCACTGGATACTCAAGGTAGATAATAAGAAAATGTATGTTTTGTAATACACAAATTGGACCACCACGACTACTACCTTAATAACCAATAAAAATCAACAAAAACTACAAAAATGCACAAATTGATGGCATGAATGACATTCGGTTCTGTTAGCAGTACTCGCACCTGCAATGCATACTATCATAAAATATTCTCATAAAGTTTTTTGCATTATTTATTCAGTGGCACAGCAACACCACTACAGAACCTACAGTGAGACCATTTACTGTTCTTGTACACCAACCACTCATACCTGGTTTTGTGTGTTCAAATCATTCATTGGCTATTGTAATAACAAGGCTATTTCTGTGCTGTAATATTCGTTTCTTCACCCATCATTCCCTTTGCGTCTGGGCCTGGCTGTCATGTCCACACTCACAGCTTTCCATGACGGCTGCTATCGATCCACCTCTGCAACGGCTGATTATTCAACCACTGTGTCCCTGTCTGTGCAGTCATCTGAAACGAATCAATGATTCAGAAGCTTTTGGACTCTTCACAGATGCCAAGACAAAGTTATTGAATCTTTGACATGTTATTATCTTAAATGATTCACTGAGGAATTCAAATGACTGGCAAAGTGACTATTCATAAAAGTTTGTTTAACTTCAACCACCATTAATCAACTAACCGGATTTCACACAGTACCAAAGCTCTAAATAATTGAAGTAATGTTCACTGTACTATCATTACTGAATGTGCAGTGACTAATTAGAAAAACATTAATTCAACTCAGCTCAGAAGATCCAAAAATATATATCCACTTTTGGCTTGAGGAGAGCAGAAGGTTATCTGAGTAATGAATAAGAGGAAGATTTTGAAGAAAGCTACTTCTACCCGTATGTTTCGCTCTACAAAGAGGGTAATTAAGGACAGTCCCTCTTGTTAGAGAACACAGAAACAGGATGAGGAGTTTGTGTGAGAGAGAAAGAAAGATAGAGATACAGAGTAGGGCAGGGAGAGGGTCTGTGCCAAGAGAAACAGAATGGGAGGGGTCTGGAGACACTTTCTGCGCATATAAACAGAGTTTCGTCTCATAGACCAACATAAACACGCCTAATGCGTGTGTGTGCTGGAAAACACACAAGCCAACCTCTCATACGCTCACAAAGACAAACACCCTCAAAGAGGTGCTGAGATAGAGGTACTTTACTGATCCCTGTGGGACAATTAAACCCCAAAATGTCAAAATGTCTTCAGTGGAACACAAAAGACTAATTTTTGATTAATATCTTGGCCACTCTCTTTTCAGTATAATGAAAGTTAATGAGGACTGGGGCTGCCAAGCTCTAAAAGGTCAAAAAAGCACCATAAAAGCATCATAGAAATAGTCCATACAACTTATGTGCTGTATTTAAATTGTGATTCACTAAAAATCTTGTTATCTGTACTCTGTGCTTTAAGAAAGTCCTAAGAGAATAATGTCTGATTTGCTCTTTTGAGTCAGATGTTTTCAGTTAATTATTTGGTCCAGTTCAGAAAGCTGGTCTGAATAAGATGTTTATAAATTGGTAAATCTGCTTCCTGGGTTTGAATCACTGACTCCGACCATAGTGGTTAACATCTCATTGGAGAGGACCTGCGAATAATGACTTAAATTTCTGCCTGTTCCTCACATAACTGCTATCACATGACTTGGAATATAGGGTGTGTGCCATTTGGATCACTTTAAGGAAACTCTGATATGTTTTTTAGTCATTTTGTACCTTGTAGCCCCAGTTCTCATTCACTTCCAATATACACACTACTGTTTTAAAAGTTTGGGGTCTGTAAGAAGTCAAAAGTTTACATACATCTTGCAGAATCTGCAAAATGTAAATTATTTTACCAAAATAAGAGGGATTGTACAAAATGCATGTTATTTTTTAATTTAGTACTAACCTGAATAAGACATTTCACATAAAAGATGTCTACATATAATCCACAAGAGAAAATAGTTTATAAAATTTATAAAAACGACCCTGTTTCAAGTTTACAATAAAATAGTTTACATACACTTGATTGTTACCTGAATGATCCACAGATTTTTTTTGTCTTGTTTTTTAGTGATAGTTGTTAATGAATCCCTTGTTTGTCCTAAACAGTTAAACTGCCTGCTGTTCTTCAGAAAAATCCTTCAGGTTCCACAAATTCTTTGGTTTTTCAGCATTTTTGTGTATTTGAACCCTTTCCAACAATGACTGTATGATTTTGAGATCCATCTTTTCACACTGAGGACAAATGAGGTTCAAAGGCTCACTGATGCTCCAGAAGAAAAAAAACAAAAAAACAGTGCTTTAAGAGCCAGGGGTGAAAACTTTTGAAAAGAATGAGGATGTGTACATTTTTCTTATTTTGCTTAAATATCATATTTTTTCATTTAGTACTGCCCTTCAGAAGCTACAAAAGACACTTCCCCAGAAGACAAAATAAGTTAAATTTACCCTGATCTTCGAATTCAAAAGTTTTCACCCCCCGGCTCTTAATGCATAGTTTTTCCTTCTGAAGCATCAGTGAGCGTTAAAAAAAAAATCAATTTAACTATGATGTTTGATTTTATTTAATGTGTCCTTAATGCATAAAACTATTAATTTAAAAAAGTACTGATTCCATTTTAGCGTTTTAGCAAATAATGATTTTTTTTTTTATTTGGGATGAACTTTTCCTTTAAGCGCAAAACAGTGCTAGCATGAAATGTAAAAGTCCCTAATACTCAGGAAGCAAAAGTAGACTTTCAGCATGAAATATGATGAGACACTTAGAGGATAGAGTATTTTAAAGCAGTGAAAGCGAAGAGAGGTGAGACAGGGTGAAAGAAAACCCCTCCTTTCTGAATAAGCCATCTCAAAGAAATCAGTGTGCTTGTGTGACAGGGAGGGGAAAGGAAAACAAGCGACTTCCCAGCGAAAGTAAACGAGCTGGTGCGTATTTACACACAGGCGAACAAGAGAGCAAACACACGCGCGCACACCCACGCACAGACCCGCATGCACACTGAGGTAGTAGCCCTGCTGAGATTAAAAGAGCAAGCTTTCTTCATTTATCTCTTTTCCCACTGCACTCTTTTTCTCTTTTCCTCTCTCCCTCCCTCCTTCCCTGTGGCATGTAATGGTATGCCAATCATCATTACTGTTTCCATTGTTGTGCCCTTAATTACCGCTGCCTCTGCGATGCCACTGTCATCTAGATATGCTAATAAACAAAGAATAGCCCGCCAGCCATGCGCCACTGCGCTAGTGCGAGCGTGCGCCGGTGTCTTCTGCTCGGCTCTGGTGATGCTTTCTGCCTCAAACTCTGTCTTTTGCGGCACAAATACAAACACTCATCTTGCACGCACAAACAGGATGACCTTGCAGATAAGCATTTGTTCAGACGTGACCTGTCTAGATACATAAATGTTAACTAAGAAAAGTATTTATTTGAGATTTTTTGTTAGTAATGATAGCTTGTCAAGTCAAGTGTATTGTTCTGTTCATTTATATATGCATTCAGCAGATGCTTTTGTATAGAGCGACTTACAGTGCAATCAAGGTGTATGTTTGATCAAAACTCAACTTGTGATGTTGGAGTTTCTAGGCCATAGTCTACCCTGATAGCACACATCATGGAGACGTCTGTTTGACATCTGCAAGACGTATTCAAGACGAGTGTTTGCTCATCTGCAATATGTCTATTGGACGTTTCCTATCAGATGTCAGATAGACATCTAATAGATGTCTTTAAGATGTTTATGATTTAGAATGTATATGAAACTGACATCTTACAGACATCTGTCAGATGTTTGTACACAGCAGTGATCTTTAACAGACATCTTGTAGACGTACGTGTGCTATCTGGGTACTGCCTGAGTAGAAATACTATCACATACTAATCAATAAAACTAGTCAACAACGACAGACGTAATGAAAAGCTGATTTTCTCTACTGTATTTCTAGCTTCATACGTCCACATGACACTGGAAATATAATGTAGCTCGATTAGTAATTCATCTAAACAAAGAGAAATGGAACTATTCGCCAACTCTCTGCAAATAAGCTGAGGTTAAAAGGATCATAGTGATTTTGTTGAATATTTTTAAATAGAGGCAAAATTGTTCAAGGTAGAATAACTGGGGATAATAAATCTCAGCAAAAACAATTTGAAAATCATATTGGTGTACTTTTGTATTTCATTATTATAGTCTAAATCCTCAAACTATGTGTATTGAAACATCATATATTCTATAAAAATGTGGTAGGAGGATAAATGTTTTGGGGTCAGTAAGATTTTTTTATTGTTTACAAAGTTTGTGTGCTCACCAAAGCTCTATTTATTTAAAAAAAAACAGTAAAAAACAACAATATTGTGAAATATTATTGCAAAATAAAATAACTATTTTTAAATATAATTAAAAATTACATTTATTCCTGTGCTGGCAAAGCTGAATTTTCAGCATCATTACTCCAGTCTTCAGTGTCACATGATTCTTTAGAAATGATTTGGTGATTAAAAAAAAAAACATTATTATTATCAGTGTTAAAAACAGTTCTGTTGTTTAGTATTTTTGTGGAAACTTACTTTTTCAGAATTCTGATGAATAAAACAGCATTTATTCGAATATAAATAATCTGTTACATTAGAAATGATCAATTTAATTCTTTCTTGCTGATTAAACTTATTATCAAATATATCTTACTGACCAAAAACTTTGAATGGTACACTGTAAAATACAATTTGTTGATTCAACTTAAAAAAGTTACCTGGCTACCTTAAGATTTTAAGTTCAGTCAACTCAAAAAAGTTTAGTCAACTTGAAATATTAAGTTGTACTTAGTGACAACTTAGATATTTGAGTTCATTCAACTTAAAATTATAAGGCAGCTGGGTAACAAGCCCAGCTTTTAGGTTTAACAAACCGAACTGTTTAGTCAACTCAAATATCTAAATTTTCACTTAGTACAACTTAACATTTCAAGTTGACTAAATTTAAAATTTCTAAAGGCTGCAGAGTAACAAATTATTTTAAGTTGACTCAACAAACAGTGTTTTTTTTTTACAGTGTAGTTCCATAAAAAAAACAACAACATAAAAATTAAAAAATAATAATAATAACGTACATGAACCATATTGTAAGTTTACCTCTAAAAGGAAATCTTGCCTTACAACTACGTATTAATATTGTAATTTAAGAAGACATTTTCTTACCCAAAGTGGCTAACAGTACATTTTCTGCAGGGATTCCTCCCTCTGGAGCTGCCCAGGGTTAAGTTCTTCGCTCAAGGGCATGCTGGCAATGGGGGATCCCAATAATTCTGCACTTCATGAACTGCTAAGCGACAGATTACTAGCTCAGATCTTTAATCTTAAAGCCACCACCATCCCCATAACACACATAAACCCACACTGCTATTCAAATCTTAATTAGGAAGCAATAATTGTGTGGATAATTGAATAAGGAGATGAACTGATTACAATTTCTGTGCCGTCATTTATCTTGAATATAATCTAAACACTAAAGTGTGACTGATTTAGCAACTGTCTCACCATATGATTGAATATTACACTATATTATGATAACTGTCTCATGCATTTCATTTATTTGTAGCCCATCTGAAATTCCCACTGCCATATGTCAACTATGTACATTATGTTCTTAAATCTTACCTATATACGACAGTCTGTAATCTATATGTACAAACAAACCATGTTTTGTACAAACAGGTTTGCTCATACATCATTTATAAGTGCATGTATATCTATACAAATAGCATATATTATAAGCTTGAGACCTTAAATGTATGTTAACACAGTCATATATAATGTGTGTATGTGTGTGTCCAGATGTGTAACGACAGGTGGGGTAGGTTTCAGACAGGATAAAGAGGATTAGGATAGCGGGGAGTGAGCCCTTCCCCAACACCCCAGAGAGCAAGAGCAAGAGAGACAGAGATAGAGAGGAAATCACAGCTAAAACAAAGAAAGACAAACAGTAATTATTTTTTAATCTGTCAACTGTGTAGATCAAATCCAAGAAAATGTGAACTAATCGTCCCGAATAAAGACATATTCACTTCTCTCACACTTAGAAAACCCCTTAAAATAATACAGTCGTACATCCTTGATATTGATTATTCAAGACAACGGTTGGTCTACAAGTCATATTGACTGTATGACCAAATCACGTTCTGCTCATTGGGTTCATCTGCCACTCCCACCAATGAGGAAAAAAGCCAACGTCTACATATTACAGACTTGAAATGAGCGTGCAGCTATACATACAAGCTCATCATGTGTGAGAAGCAGTCCTTGAATTCTCATCAGAAGGAAGAGAGAGTGAGATTTAGATAACTGGGGCACTTTTATTCTGAGTCACTGCTTGTTTTTCTTTCCTTTCTTGATAATCGCGCTCATACGACGTGCAAATGTTTGTTTGTGCGACTTTAGGATGTTTTTCCGGTTTTGATTTCAGTAAATGACGAGCAACTAGCAACAGAGAGATCAGACTGAGGGAATACCCCAAACGCTCTTTCCGCTCACTTTCTCCACACCGTTTTAACGTGCATCTTTGTTGTGATTTCCAGTAATAATATCTAAACATTCGTAAAACAAGATTCATTCACCTGATAAGTGAGACTGCAAAAGATACTGTTCTGTGTACTTACATTTTAATTAATAATTTGATGCAATGCACGTATTGTGTACATACATGTTTTTACATTGTACTTATATTTTAAAAATACCTGCATCTTTAATTAACTTCTGCAGTTACATTTATAGTTACACTGTTAACCCACTGCTTACATCTTAACCCACCCTTAAACCTACCCATACCACCAAACCTGTCCCACCTTAATACACTGAAAAAAAAGATTAATTTAATTTACTAAATTGTTTTAAGGTAAGTGGTTGCAAACAATTTATTTTAGCTGCATTTAAAAAAAAAAAAAAAAAAAAGTTGACCAAGTCAGCTAAATTTATTTAAATGTAGCAAAAGAAAAATGACTGCAACCACTTACCTTAAAAAAAAAGAAAAAAAAAAAAGAAGTAAATTCAATGAATCTTGAAAGTGTTTTGGAATGCAATATGAACACAATAAGTACATTTTATTTATATATATATATATATATATATATATATATATAAGTACATAGTAGTTAGTAGTAGTAAAAAGGGACTAATACATGTTTAAACATCTTTTCCGAACAAAAACAGTTTTTAAAAAATTATTATTACAGATATATTCACCTGATAAGCAACACTACATAAGACATAAATAAAAACTATGCATTTTTTAATTTAATATCTCGTCTTGACATTTTCCAATAAAAACATGTTAAAAAGTTAAATTCACCTGATTAGGAACACTTCATAAGATATACAAATTGCCAAATAACAAGCAAAAATAATAAAGTACACTCTAAAAAATGCTGGGTTAAATATAGACAAACTTAGCGAATGGGTTGTTTTGACCCAGCGGTTGGTTAAATGTTTTACCCAGTCTTCTGGGTAGTTTTGAAACTATTCTTTATAAATTACTATATTTCTCGCTTAAAATAAACCCAAAACTGTTCGGAAATTAACATTTACTTACATATTTAATAAATGAACATATATTAATAAAATAGCAATCAAATAAACATTTTTAAACTGCTTATTAATAAAGGGTCACCTTTTAATTATTACTGATACATCTAGTAATTATGTGTCTGATTTTTAAGTTACAACCAATTTTGGGTTCATTAAATAAAACTAAAGTTAAAAAGTAAAAGTTAAAGTTAAATAAAACTACCCGGAAGGTTGGGTTAAACAACCCAACCGCTTGTTCAAAACAACCCAGTTGCTGGGTTTGTCCATATTTCACCCAGTGCTGGGTTGTACTTAACTCAGCATTTTTTAGAGTGCTAGTAAGTAAACTAACCTTGACGTGTTCAAGTAAAATCATCTTTTTAGAAGATTGAAACAAATCAAATTCACTTGAAAATTGATCTTTTAGGCCTTAATATTTTAAAGCTTGTTGTGTGGCACTAGCAGATTTTTTAGACAACTTCTAAAAATTGTTTTAAGCATAAGCAAGTGAAAAACAACTGGCTAGTTTAAGTAATGCAATTTATAACAAGTCTTAATGTCTTGCACAGTTGTGTTCATTAGGTGAATAACCTTGTTTATGATGTAAAAAGATGTTTTACTGAATAACAAGACAAAAATACTCATTAAAACCTGAACATTTTCCAGTTCAAACACATTGACACCAAACCGCACGGTTCCATCTGTTATTTTTCTCTAAGAAAAGCGTGACTGTGATTTAATTCACTTATTGATACAGAATAACTATCCTAATCACAGAGCTAGAGCGATGAACACACACACAAACAGTCTCTGAGCGCAGAGTGCCGGAAGGTCTGAGCGCTCGGTGCTGTGTTCAATGAATGTCAATGAACTTGCGAGGAGTGAGCGAGCGAGTGAGAGGAGAGAGACAGATGCACAGCCTTTTCATAGCGAAAGATAAACGCAGGACAAAGACAAAAGGAAACGGAGAGAAAAGAAATGCAAGACAGCCCGTCTTTGTTTGGATATGCATGCGTGTAGGCACATCTGTGTTCGCACAGATAGGAAGTGTTCATTCAGTGTTTTTTTATGCATTTGTTAGTCATCTTGACCAGACGCACAGCGATCCCAGTTGTCTTCCTCAGCCCGTTTTAACGTCCATCCGAGCACTTTTATTAATAAAACAGGAGAGAGATAGAGTGTGTGTGTGTGTGAGAAAGTGTGTGTTTGTGAGGGGCTATATATAAGAGCAGCTGCAGGGTAGGGCTAATTTAGCAGCTCTGCTAGTCTCACTGGACATTCCAGCTGCGTCAAAGCAACGAGACACACTCGCACACACAAGCAACTCAGATTCTTGTCTTTTTCCTGAGACTGAGGAGTCTGACATTGACCACACATGAAGATGAAACCTAACACAACTACAAACATAAACTATTAGATACGTTTAAACTACGTATAAACTGCGAAAGCTGAAACATTCCAGGCAGTTTACAAACATATGAAGGCAATCAGAATCATTTTCCCAGTTAGAATTAGATTCAGTTTGATTCAATTGTGATTAATTTAGGTATATTTTAGTTATAATGTTCATTTGTGTACTGGTAATGCTATCGCAGCGTTGTAGACTGATTCAGTTCCTATAGGTCAAACAGCAGACCATAGTGCTAGCAACGCCAAGGTCATGGGTTCAAATCTCAGCCCTGGGAATGCATAAACTGCTAAAATACAAACCTTGAATGCAATTTAAAGGGATAGTTCACTCAAAAATGAAAATTCTGTCAATTACTCACCCTCATGTGTCATCGTACTCTTGAATAAAGTTGTTATTTTTGTTTTCTTTGCACATAAAACGTATTCTCGTAGCTTCATAAAATTACGGTCCTTACTACCTTTCTGGGCCTTGAACATCGTGTTGCTGTCTATGCATTATCAGAAAGCTATGGAAGCCCATTTCCGCCACTGAATAAAAAGTAAAAAAAAAAAAAAGAAAGGTTATTGCAACTTATCTCATGATTTTGACTTTTTCCTCACAATTTCGAGTTTACATCTCGCAATTCTGACTTTCTTCCTCAGAATTATGAGATACAAACTCGCAATTGCAATAAAGTCCAGCGAGTTTATCTCGCGCAATTCTGACTTTATTTCTCAGAATTGCAACTTTACATCTTGGAATTCTGACGTTATAACTCGCAATTGCGGGTTCATATCACGCAATTATGACTTTATTTCTCTTATAACTCACAATTGTGAGTTTATATCTGAATTGAAAAAAAAATCTGAATTGCAAGTTTGTATCACACAATTCTGAGAATTGAGAATTGTGAGAAGTTGCAATAACCTTTTTTTTTTTTATTCAGTGGAAGGAAACAGGCTTCCATAGAAAGCTCGAATTTCATCAAAAATATCCTAATTTGTATTCGAAGATGAGCGAGGTTTTATTTGGAACAATGTGGAGTATTTAATGACAGAACTTTCATTTTAGTGAACTATTCCTTTAAGTAGGTTTTGAATAAAGTGTCTACTAGAGATATGTAGCGACTAATTTGCTAGTCGTTTAAAGAAAGTTTTGTATCGACTAGTGGACTAGTCTAAAGCAAGATACCCCCAAAAGATGGTAAGAAACAACCTATGTGTGTGCATGCATAATAGCCTTCATTTGAAATACTTATCTATAAAATCAACTGTCAAATTCTTCGATGAATCCAGCTTGCCTCAGCGTTATCATCATTTTTAATTTTAAGCGGTGTTAAAAGGAAAAAAGGAAGACTCAGCGTCAGCAATGCATAGCTTATTTATTAAAACCAGCCTGACAATTCTTCATATAACATTATCCGACATATTAAAACACAAGTCAAAACAAAGGGATTTATCAAGGAAAAGCATTAAAACAGCTTTTAAAACTTACTACGTCATGTAACTACGTGTTTTAAACAAAAAAACAATGCAACAATGCCCATTTTACTGACTCAAGACCGGCGTTTTTGTTCAGTAAATTATCAACATGGCTTTGGTGCCCTCTGAAAAAGCAGCTCAGAGAGATAAACAAAAGCAAGCTGACAGAGCTTGAAAAGCACCACCCACCCACCAAACTGGGTCTTCGTTTAGAGGAATAGATGCAGCGGACGGGATTACGCAGCGGTGACAGGTTGTAGTGAATGCCGTGATTGACATTTGCTGCCCTATGGCCTCTAAGCGAACGCCAATGATGCTAGTTATACATTGCTCCAGTAGAGTTATTGTAAGCCAATTTGATATTACACTTTTACAAAACTTTTCCGATTCCTTCTAGCGTTAATAAAAATAATCCCACACCTTATTTAGTCTTCGGCGTGCCCATTAAGTCTCTATAAGGTCATGCGAGGTCAGGTAAAACATAGTTTTAAGCCAGATACAGCTTTTAAAACAATGTATTATTTTTCAAAGCGTTTAATTTGAACTTTATTTAAAATGTAGCGTTAAAATTATGGGTTTCAGTGATAAAATCATGGTTTTTTTTCTGTCGTAGTGACTATTGTTTTCAGTGTCGACTAGTGGGAGCTAAACCGTTTAGTCGACTAGTAGACTAGATCCACACATCCCTAGATGTCTGACAGTGTAAATTCAAACTGAAAATTCATCTTTTTGAACTATTCTGGAGTGTTCTACTCTGGTCAAGCCATGATTCACTAAAATCAAGATCTGGACTACACTGGTTGTGCTGCAAGTTTTGATTCACTAAAAAGAACTGGACTCAGAGTCATTTTGCTCATAAATTGGACAACTCTCAATAGCAATGCTTGCCATGTTACACAATTTCAACAGACACTTGTCTTCACAAGTTGGATAAAATATGATTTCTTTTGTTGTAGCACTGGAGTTTCAGCAGCAATTCTGTTTTTATATACAATTGTGGAATGACCAGACACAGACTGTGTTTCTGTAATCAGTTCAATTGCATTACCCTGGCACACAACATATAAGTACAGTTAACACGAAGAGATCAATAGTTAAAGGCGAAATATCAATCTATTTTTCACTCAGTTCACACTGCTAAAGGCTGTGTACCAGCGTTAACCCTCTGACACTTTGACCTCAAGACCCCTGTAATCCAGAAATTTCCACCAATCTCCTCTCTCTGCCTCTACAGTAGCGTTTCAATCCTCTGACTCACACACACACAGAGTTTATCCCTCTGAGCAGGAGAGAAAAGAGCAAATAGACTTAAAGAAAGATACTCAGTTTTGTATGTCTTCCTCCAGATGAAAAAGGCTTAGAGAGAATCAACTCGCCAAATCTTCAGAATCTAGTCTCCAAAACACACAAGGAGAGAGAAGACGGAGACAGAGAGAGAGGGAGGAACAGAGGGAGTGAACAGATACTGTATTCATTTCACACTTGTCAGCTGCGAGAACAGAATCAAAATGAATACAAGGCTGAATGAAGAATGACAGACAATCTGAAAGCAGTAGAGAGAGAGAGAGAGACAGAGATGATGGAAAGGGAGGGGAAAATGCTGATCCTGCCGGAGAAAAAAAAGGAGCACACACTTCCAAAATAATAAGCAACCTACCATTCATGTTTAGCAGGTAACCAAAGCCATACTTTCATAGTTTCCCATTCTTATTATTTTATGTTTTTCCCGAGGTCCACCACAGAATGCTAATCAAGTTCGTATAAGCCTTTTTTTGGCTCTATTTTTTGTTTGGCTGCTGTGCCTTCAAGACTTCTATATAAACACAATCACTGCTTGTAAAATGAAATTTTAGGAATAAGAGAAAGAAATAATATCCTCTAAACATAAATAAAACATAGTTTTTCCCATATACTGTTCTTACCATTAGTTCTTTGCAGTTTCCTTTTTACTTTACAGTGACTGGGTGGGTCATGTTTTTAAGCAAAGAATGAACATTGTTGACATCTTAATGTGGGCATGTTTTGACGAATCTGTATAAGTTTCAATAAAATAACCAAAGTTGCTCATACAACTTTATACAAACCTACACAATATTTTAGAAGGGTCATGCTGTCTCAAAACGAACATGTGCCCAAATTCGAATAGTGTGTTTGAAAAGAAAATGACGTGTACTACGGAACCACTAAAGGGAATAAATACAAAATGGAAGGAAGAATATATTTAAATTCTTTCTCTTGCAATTACATCGTTGGGTAGCTATATTGTATATAAATTGTGGGTATCAGGGAGCTGCTATTAATATGTGTGGCATCACTTTTGAATGGGCGCATGCTTTTTACTTTCACTTTCCAGATTCGCGATCACACGTACTCTGTGTATACTACGGAGCGGCAGTACTTACCAGACATTTTACAAGATTAGATGTTTGTCAGTGGTGCTCAGGATCTGCAAATCATTTGCCATCGTCCTATCAGTCAGTTGGGATCAAATTTTAATTATATTTTCCATCTCAAAAATGCAGCCTTAGTAAGGAATTAAAAGGTACATACAAACATAAAAAATCTTAATGACCCAAAACTCCCCATTTTGCAGCATAATTACTGTGCATAGCGTTCAGTGATGCGAAATAACAACGTTATAAATAAACAGCGTTACTAACGGCATTACTGGTAAGTGAAATTTTATGTACTGCAGGCTACTGCTAGCAAGTGGCTAACCATGTCCCTTTAGTGACTCTGCAGAATGCGTTATTCCTTTTCCGTGCCTTTCTGAATACGGATTCTCTGTCCAGGCACATCCCTACGTAACACTACCAGTGTTGGGCATGTTACTTGAAAAAGTAATTAGTTATAGTTACTAGTTACTTCTCACAAATAGTAACTCAATTACATTATTATAAAAGTAACTAGCTACCAAGGAAAGTAACTATTGTGTTACTTAAAAAAAACGAACATGAAAAACGTCTAGTTTTTTCTTGATGACCAAGAAAAGAACTATATCTAAGAACTTTATTTAATAATATCAAAATAAAGTGCTTTTGTAAAATAAAGGAAAAAAAAAAAAAAACAGGGTGCGCTCTCTGCCGTCTTGGTCTCCGTCATCTCTCTTTATGTAAATAAAACAACCTGAATCTCAGCGAATACCTGCACATATATGTATATATGTAAAGAAAGCTTGAAATGTCTACTTTTAAATGTAAGTCACGTCAAAAACAAATTTCTCTCACAAAGTAATCTGTATGATACCAACGCAAGCTCCAGTTGTTCCCTTCTAAACTCATTATCTCTAATGTAATCACGCCCATGAGTGGCTTTTCAGATGTTCAAATGCTTTAAACATCCACATGAGATGCACGGACATGTAGGTAAACATCCACATCACCTGCGTAAACAAACTTGAACATTAATCAAGTTCATCTCGGCTACTTGTCGTTTCTGGGAAAAAGACGACCTGAGAGGAATAAGTCAGAATTTACCTCAGAAGAAGAACGCAACAAGATGTGAAGCACAGCTTTGCAGGTCCTATGGCTGAGAGAGAGCCTACACTCTTAAAAATAAAAGTGCTTTAAAAGGTTCTTCACAGCAATGCCATAGAAGAATCATTTTTGGTTCCACAAAGAACCATTCAGTCAAATGTTCTTTAAAGAACCATCTCTTTCTTACCTTTTTATAATCGGAGGAACCTTCTTTCGCCACAGAGAACCTTTTGTGAAACAGAAAGGTTCTCTGTGGCGTTAAAGGTTCTTTATGGAACCATTTAAACAAGAAAGGTTCTTCTATGGCATCATGAAGCATCTTTATTTTTAAGAGTGAGTTAAATTATAGTAACACCACATTTTATTGTCAGTAACGGTAACGGCATTGTAACAGGGAAACAGTAATTGTTTGATTACTTGTTACTGAAAAAGTAATGCCGTTAGTAACGCTATTTATTTATAACGCTGTTATTTTGCATCACTGAACACTACGCACAGTAATTATGCTGCAAAATGGGGAGTTTTGGGTCATTAAGATTTTTAATGTTTGCATGCCCTTTTAATTCCTTACCAAGGCTGCATTTTTGAGATTGAAAATATGATTAAAATTTGATCCCAAAACTTCTAAACGGCAGTGTATGTGAGTGGAAAAAAAATTGTACTACTGTTCTACTTATTCAGCAAATACGTGAACACAGGAACGTATGTGAAACCAAACAGTAAAAACGTCAAACGTCAAAGGTCATGACCTTTTGAACTCCATAATGAGCTACTACACCAAATGCTCTCATTCACAAATGGTAGTAAGTGTATTCAGGCATACAACAGAGCGTTTTTAGTGAGTGTGTGTATGTGTGTCTATGCCCAGCTGCTTTACTGTAAGCCCGGCCCTCAGGGAAGGCCCCTTGAGTGTGACTGCCCACCCCTACCTCCATCTTTATCCCTCTATCCCTCTATCCCTCTCCCTCTCTCTCTTCCTGCAGTAATGGTTTAATGGCAGATTACAGAGCCTCTGAGGGCTGAATGGAAGAGTAATAAAATAAATGGCTTTGTAAGGGCCCTTCCCCCACAGAGAGCAGACCACCGCTGAACTCTACAGTCTAGAGGATCCCTGCAGGACTACCCAATATCTACAAACCTGCGGAGATAAGGACACAAATGCATATGTCTCTTTCTCTTTTTCTTTGAACTCGTTTAAATGGATAGACTTATTATCTTTTGTGTCTCATTTATCAGTTCATATTGCACTTCTGGATCCATTTTCATAATCCGCCAACTGTCCACCAAGTCTCAGCCTTAGAAATTCAATTCTCTTCAGCCTCAATCCTTTTACAAACGTACTAAAGCGTATCATTTTATTACCATGTTTTTTGACAAGATACCATGGCATTACTATAATACAAACCTGTAAGAACTTCGTTCAAGTTCAGAACACAAATTAAAATGTTTTGGATGAAATGCGAGAGCTTTCTGACCCTGCATAGACAGCAATGCAACTGACACATTCAAGGTCCAGAAAGGTAGTAAGGACATCATTAAAATAGTATATGTGACATCAGTGGTTCAACCATAATTTTATGAAGCAATGAGATTACTTTTTGTGCATGAAGAAAACAAAAATAACAACATTATTCAACAATTTCTTCTCTTCAGTGTCAGTCTTCGCAGCATACTCTCACGAATGCGCAAAAACTGGCATAGAAGAGAAGAAATATCTTCATTTGTGTTCAAAAGACAAACAAAGGTCGTATGGTTTTGGAACGACACGAAGGTGAGTAATTAATGACAGAATTTAAATTTTCATGTGAATTATTCCTTTAAAAAAACAAGTGTTGAAACAGTTGTTGTTTGCCCACCAAATCAAACAAAGTAAATTTTTCTTCATCTTTACTTTGGACATTATTTGTCATTGACTCATTATTTTCTCACCTATGGGTAGAATGGGGAAAAGAGATTGTCTGTTTAGAAATCTCACACGGTTTATTCCAGATGTCAGGATATTAGCAGGGCGGATCAACTTGACCGGAGGAAACTCCCTTTCATAAAGACCTCATTCATGCCCCTGAAACACTATAGGGTAGGGTGGTTGCGTGTGTGTGTTATATCATTCACAGCCAACAAAGTGCAAACAAAAGTGCACACATGCACAAACATTAGCATGTAAACACATACAGACACTGAAAACAGATGCATATTCACACTTTAACCCAACCATGAGTCACCTTCGGGGGGAAAAATAACAAAAGGATGTAATAAAAAGGAGCGAGACAGGTGACTTATACAATCACTGTAATACCATTTCCGTTTTCATTGCTAAAAGCTCAATCTACCATTCACCTGTCTTTTGATCTACTATCACATTGAGTTCACCCAACAGGTGTCAAGCTGCTAATCAGCATTACGACTGTCTGCGTGATCTGGGACAGGAAGAGATGTATCACATGTGTCCCGTCTTTAGTGGCTAACGGCATCTAGGTAGAACAATGCAGACACTCCTGTCTAATGTTGCATAAACACACCAACCTGAACTAACCTGCACTGAGCCAATTATAGTAGCCTGTATGCGTCAGTGTGCAGTGTGTGTGCGTGCATGTGTGTGTGTGTCCAGAACAGGTGTACATCTGGCTTAATCTCCTGTGCGGTTGAAGCCAGTGTCACGCCATGATCAAAAGACAGCATTGAAATAAGGGTAAAAAGACTTTCTCTATCTCTCCCTCAGACAAGCTTGAGCACAAACTCATTTGCTGCATGGCTGGAAAACGGACGGCGATATTGCCAAGAAGTGAAAAGGCAGGGGTGAGCAAAAAAGACAGAGACGCTGAGACTGAGTGTCTTTTGTTTGATGAAGTCCCACCTGCAGCTCTACGGCCACCGAGACGCAGCTGCTCTCCTTTTCCCCTTCCTCTCTTTGTTTCTGTCCATCATCCCAGGCTCTTCCTCTGCTTACTGATCCCTTGTGCAACCCCTATTCTTATGGTTTTCAGTTTTTGGAATTGTAGCCCTAAGCAGATTTTTTTAATGTACGCTTAGTTCTGCCTCAGAGTAATTTAAAACAATACAATTTTAAAAGGTAATTGCAAATATACACCTCACAATTGTGAGTTTATTGTTCATAATTACGAGAAATACATTTGCAGTTGCATGAAATAAACTCACTTCATTTTTTGCAATTGAAACTTTCTTGTACTTGCAACTTCATGTCACAATTGTGACTATTTCTCACAACTGTAACTTTGCTTCTTGTAATTGCGACTTTATTTCTAGCAATTGTGCCTTTATTTCCCATAATTGCAACTTTATTCTTTCTAATTGCAACTTTATTTCTTGCAATTGTGCGTTTATTTCTCATAACAGCGTCTTTCCTCTTCGCAATTGAAACTTTACTTCTTCCAATTGTGTTTATTTCTCATAACTGCAACTTTGTTCCTCCTAATTTCAACTTTAATTCTTGCAGTTGTGCATTTATTTCTCATAACTGCAACTTAATTCCTTATAATTGCAGCTTTATTTCATGCAATTGTGCATTTCTGATAACTGCGTCTTTTTTCTTTGCAACTGAAACTTTATTTCTTGCAATTGTTCGTTTTTTTTCTCATACTTGCGAATTTATTCCATGTATTCCTTGTAATTGCAACTTTATTTCTTACAATTGTGCATTTATTTCTCATAACTGTGACTTTGTTCCTCGTGATTGCAACATTATTTCTTGCAGTTGTGCATTTATTTCTCATAACTGCATCTTCAGTCCTTGTAATTGCAACTTTATTTCTTGCAACTGTTTATTTCTTATAACTGTAACTTTATTCATTGTAATTGCAACTATTTCTTGTAATTATGCATTTTTATCCTCAACTGCATCTTTTTTCTTCGTAACTGCAACTTCATTTCTTGCAATTCTGCATTTATTTCTCATAACTGCAACTTTGTTCCTTGTAATTTCAACTATTTCTTGTAATTGTGCATTTATTTCTCATAACTGAATCTTTTTTCTTCCTAGTTGCAACTTTGTCTTGCAACTGTGCGCTTATTTCTTATAACTGCAACTTTGTTCCTCAATTGCAATTTTATTTCTTTCAATTTTGCATTTATTTCTCATAACTGCAACTTTATTCCTTGTAATTGCAACATTATTTCTTGCAATTGTGGATTTATTTCTCATAACTCTAACTTTATTCCTCGTAATTGCAACTTTATTTCTCGCAATTGTGTGTTAATTTCTCATAACTGTGACTTTGCATCTCAATATAGCAAATTTATTTCTTGCAGTTGTGCATTTATTTCTTATAACTGCAGCATTGCTCCTTGTAATGCCAACTTTATTCTCACAGTTGTGCCTTTATTTCTCATAAGTGTGACTTTGTCCCTCATTATTGCAACTTTATTTCTTGCAATCGTGCCTTTCTCATAACTGTGACTTCTTGCTGTTGTGTCTTTGTTTTTAGCAACTGTGAATTTCTAGTAATTTTGACATTTTATTCTTACACAACTTTCTATCTAATAATTATGCCTCTTTACTATTTTAAACTTTATTTTACAGGTTTTATTTTTTATTCTGTGGAGGAAACTGCCTTCCATTTTTTGTTAACTAAGAAAGTCAGTAGCTTTTTCTAAATCATGATTTAAATATTTTACTAAATTCACTTCTCCAAAAAGCAACTGAATCCCTGAGTAATGAACATGCAAAAAACCTTTTGGTTTTTTCATCTATAATAAGATTTGACAGATGTTGAACAGAAGTAACCTGAGGTTACTTGCTGACCGGTTTGGATCGGTAGACTAGACGGTCACACCACTGACGCAAACCGGCTTGCTTGTGCGTCAAGCGTGCCAGGACTATCAGCACACTCCTTCACCTCTTTACCATGAATCCCTGGAGTCAGTTTTCGATGGATTATGCTGTTCTCTGCATATGTCTCTGTGTGTATATAAAAAGAACGACAGAGAGAGAGAGAAAGTGAGTGAGTGAGAGAGAAATGTCGCTGTAATAGCAGGCACACTGTCCTGACCTCACTTACAGAGACTGTCAAATGCACACACAAACACACACACACACACACACACACTGTTCCCGTCTGTTCCGACCTTCACTGAATTCTCGTCATTCATGATGTCACAGGCTCATAGCTTCCAACGTAAGCCTTCTTAGTCAGCCTTAGTTTATATTTGAGAGAGATTAATTGAAACTGACAAATACCACCTGTTTTGATATGGCTATATCCAAATATTGCTGTCATACTGTATCTTACAAATCAACACTGAATACAGCTGCAATAGGGATGCGTCAATACTGAAATTTGATAACCATGTAACATTTTTAACTAAAAGTTTGTATGCTACAATTGAAACAAGCACTCTTACAGAGGAAACGTTAATAAAGGTTTAAATCTTTGCCATAATTGATCAAACTACCTTTAAATTAGAGCTAGATGGTGGCAGAAGTAGCTTAAATATTAAAACAGTAAGAAAAAAAAAAAACAATATTGAGCCAACAAATATCCAGTATCAGCAGATAATGATAAATTCTGACACATATATTCATCACAAATACACATTCACACTCACACTTCAGACTTTTAAAAGATTTCCAAATCCCAGGAGTGTTGAAACACAGGTGCAAGGGGTGAAAACTTGGCTCAGGCAGCATTTTCACTGGCAGACAGATCAAACACAAACACGCAGCCACTCAATGCCTCTTACAGGAACCTGAATATACATTAACAGATTCACGAGCACATACAAAGAGAACACACCTGCTAAACAAACACACGTGTCCTGATCAGTGAGATGCAGTAGCACTGTAGAGTGTGTGTGCATGTCTGATTGTTTCCGACAGGCAGGAGAGATGAGAAGTGGCAACCATGTGCACATATGTATGTGTGTGTGTGGCGCTTTGGAAATAGGTCAGCTTAGGCTGGGTTTAGTGGCACTAGGCCCAGCTCAAGCAGAGAAGAGCCCTGGGGCTCAAACACACTCACACACATACACACACACATCTCCCTGCCAGCAAAGACAAAGACATACAGGCATATTCCACCAATCCACACAAAAGAATTCAAAAGGAAATGCAGATCCAACATATACACACAAAGAAATAATGGATTTTACATGCTGAAGCCTGTTCAGTGTTAATCTCGCCAATTAAAATTACAGATGGGGAAAAAACTTTGTTTTACATTTAGTCAATGATAACGAAACGAAACGAAACGAAACGAAACAAAAATGCACATTAAAGGGTTAGTTCACCCTTCATTAATTACTCACCCTCATGTTGTTTCAAACCTGTAAGACTTTCGTTCATCTTCGGAACACGGTTGAAGATATTTTTGATGAAACCCGAGAGGTCTCTGACCCTCCCTTTTTACGAAGCTACGAGAATGCTTTATTGCGCAAAGAAAACAAAAATAACGACTTTATTTAACATTTTCGTCTCTACTGCGTCACCTGTGGATGCGCGTTCACATAAGTTGCGTCTTTCTCTGCGTGTAAACAAGGTACGGCTTGTGTGTTCAAAGTCATAAGGCCGGATCTGGGTCAGCGCCGGCGCAGCCATGCGCATATGTCGTACTCTCGTGAACGCGCGTCCACAAGTGACGCAGTATAGACGGAAATGTGGAATAAAGTCGTTATTTTTGTTTTCTTTACGCACAAAAAGTATTCTCGTAGCTTCGTAAAATAACAGTTGAAGCACTGATGTCACATGGACTACTCTGTCGATCATCTTGGTAAATTTCTGAGCCTTGAATGTGGTAGTAGCCTTACCCTTGCTGTCTATGGGAGAATCAGAGACCTCTCGGATTTCATCATAAATATCTTAATTTGTCTTCTGAAGATGAATGAACGGGTTTGGAACAACATGAGAGTGAATAGTTAATGACAGAATTTTCATTTTTGGGTGAACTAACCCTTTAGATGATTTTTTTTTTATTTTATTTAAATAGAGTAAAATTGACCAAAATTCAAATGATGATGAATGTCATGACAAAACATTGACTGCATTTAAAAGAGATTTTCATCAAAAGAAAAAAAACAACTGTAAAACATAAAAAGGCTGTTTAATTATAAGGATTACTTAATTATAACGTCTATATTATTGACCACGGGAGCAGCTACGAGCTTGGTTACACTGTGATGGTTCACAAAATCCACACAAACACACAAGCTCTCTAATTACCAGTGCATGGCCAGTCTTCTGAATGTGAGGAAAATAACACTAATGAGCTTCACCTCACTGTGACATTAACACAACCTGCTGTCTGCCATCACACACACGCTTGTGCTCATAACTCATAAACACACACCTATAAATCAACAGGATGGTTATACAGACAATCATAAAACGCATTAGCGCTCACTCACTCTCTCTCTCTCTCACACACTCACATGCTAAACATCATAAATCTTTATTCCTACAAACATTAACCTAAGTAACCACATATAATCCAAAGATGAAAACACACTGCGTGCGAGTGCCTTTTAAAAGTGTCCGCAAGAGAGCTTTAGACTGTGAGGATAGAATGTAAAGAGAGGAGCAGATGAACAGATAGTGAGATGATAAATGAAGGGAAGTAGTGAAGGATGGAGAAAAAAAGAGGAAGTGCTTGTGTCTGTTGTACCGGCTGCCCTTAGACCATTACTAAGGGGATCTCCCAACGGACACACTCACACACACTCAGAGTCAAACAAAGGACAACAGGAACAACGAGTGAGAGAAAGACAGAGAGAGAAAGACAGAGAGAAAAAGAAGGTGGGTGTGAGGTTTGGTAACCAAAGTACATTACACATATACATCCCTTTCTTCTGGAAGAAAAGCTCTTTTATGTAAACGAAACCACATAAAGGGATAGTTCACCTCAAAATGAATCATTTACTCACCCAAATGTACTTCCAAACCTGTATGTCTTTCTTTTTTTGAGGAACACGAAAGAGATGTTTTGAAGAATGTTGACTCTGCTCTCTTCAGTACAATATAAGTGAACGATGACAGTTGCTCAAAATGCTGCTTTTTTGATGTTTGAATGTTTTTATATACATTTTAATTAGGGATGTGTCGAATCCGAATACCGTGATTGGAAATGAAATGACGCACACTACGGAACCCCAAAAGGGAATAAATGCGAGATTTGAGGGGGAAAATATTTTAATTGTTTTTCTTGCAATTATATCGTTGGGCAATTATACTGTATATAAACTGCGGACATCAGGGAGCTGCTATTAATATGTGGGCTACTGAAATCGCTTTTGAATGAGCTTGATTTACTTTCACTTTCGAGATTTGCGATCGCACCTACTCTACTCTATACTGTGTATAGGATGGGCAGTAATTACCACACATTTTTAAAGATTGTCAGTGGTGCTCAGGATCTGCAAATCATTCACCATTGTCCTATTCCTTATCTCTCCTTACTCTGTTTATGCGGTAAGTAAAATTTTATGTACTGTAATGTAACAGGCTAACAGTTACTGTTAGCGAGCAGCTAACCATGTCCCTTTAGTGGCTCTGTAGAGCGCGTTATTCGTTTTTTCGCTTTCCGAATACGGATTCGTTATTCAGGCACATCCCTACTTTCAATATCTTATATATATTAGAGTTCGTTATGTTACCAAGGGAGCCAGGATTCAATAAAACAAAATAATAAAATAAAATATGTGCCCCTGTTGACAACTTCTTCCCTATTTACACTACCAGTCAAAAGTTTTTGAACAGTAAGATTTTTAAATGTTTTTAAAGTCTCTTCTGCCCACCAAGTGTGCATTTATTAGATCCAAACAGTAAAATTTTGAAATATATTTTCTCTTTAAAATAACTGTTTTCTATTCTAGTCTATTCTATTCTATTCTATTCTATTTAAAATAATCTGTTTTCTAAATGCTGTTCTTTTAAACTTTCTATTCATCAAAGAAATATGAAAAAAAATACTCAGCTGTTTTCAACATAGTAATAATAAATGTTTTTTGAGCAGCAAATCAAAATATATGAATGATTTCTGAAGGATCATGTGACTGGGGTAATGATGCTAAAAAAAATCAGCTTTGAAATCACAGAAATAAATCACATTTTAAAATATATTCAAATAGAAAACAGTTATTTTAAATCGTAAAAATATTTCAAAATGCTATTGTTTTTGCTGTACTTTGGATCAAATAAATGCAGGCTTGGTGAGCAGAAGAGACGTCTTTAAAAAACATTAAAATCTTACTGTTCAAAAACTTTTGACTGGTAGTGTACTTTGCATTAAAGTGTGAGTTTTCTGCAAAATGTCTTAATTTTTGCAATAAAGGAGAAAGACATAACAGACTGGGGGGGTGGGGTGTAAGTAAATGATGATTTTTTTTCCCTCTCTTGTGATCTGAAGAAGAAAATATTCTGTTACACTGCTGCAACCAAACAAGCTTATTAGACAAATAAGTTTCCTTTTTAGTCCAGGAGGATGCTTTTCAAAAGATTCCGGCAGAAAAAAACCCTGCAAAACTCGCCCACATACATATGAACAAACAAATGAAAACTACCAAAGAGAGTGGATGTTTGTGTGCATGAGTGAGTTAGAGAGAAGAAAGAACTACGAGGAGGAATTCTGCACCCAAGGTTCACCAAATCCTAGTCCAGCCGACGAGAGAGCAGAGGGAATAAAAGCAGTGCAAATTGCCTGAGTTAGTACTGAAACACACACACACACACACACACACTCAGAAGCACTGGCTGTCTTGCTGGTCTCAGCCATCCTGTGCTGGTTGTTAAAGCAGTATTAATATTCATGTCGAGGGCTGCTGCTGTCAGTGAGGCAGTTTTAAATGAACACTCCGACCTTGATCCAATCCATGGGGTCTCTCCTTATCCAATACAAGAATGTGACTTCAAGGCCTCCCTCTCTCTCTCTCGTGCTCTTTTTCTCTCTCTCAACACACACTTTTCCTTCATTTTTCCCCCTCCTAACCTCTCCCCCTTTCACCCCTTCTTTCCTGATTATGCAGACTTGGAGCTGGTGCGTGTGTGTGTCTCCAATCTCTGTTTGATTTTGCTCACAGACAAGAATGGATCTGCCTTGATAAAGATGGCTGTTCAGAAAGAGCCACAGAGGGATTCAGATTACCTTGATCTCTCTCTCTCAGTTTCTTTCTCCTTCTCGGTTTTGGTTGATGAGGTGGGTGTGATACATTTTTTAAACCTGATATTGAGAAAGAAGAACAAAAACCCTGAGTTTTGTAGTGAGATGAATCTGAACAACCTATATGTGAATAGGGACATACAAATACACACTTGACTGGGAATATCTCTTACATTATGTTATTTGGCGTAGCTCGATCTAATCATGTTTTGTAAGATCTAACTTACTCAACAAGGCTCTCTTTGCAATGACAGTAAAGAAACTTGACCGTGCAAGCAGACAGTTTACACTATTGCTGGCGACGCTGAGAATGCAACACATACTTGTACTATGAATTACACTCTGACATAGAAAGCAACAACACATGAAATCAATCTTGCATAGCTGGAAGCGTCTGTTTTCACACTCTTATGTAGAGTATGGCTAAATCCAGAACAGCCATGCATATCTTTATGGCAGCAACAGTAAGAGAAGTATGCTTAAGGATAATGAAAGGCTTCAGTGTGTTCCAATGTTAGAATAACTTAACTTACTTAAGTTAGCTACAAGCTCAATTTTTCAGCAAGTTGTCTTGTATTGAGACAAAATGCTAAAATATACTTTTACACTACCTTTCAAAAGTTTGGGGTCGGTAAGATTTGTTTAACCTCTTATTCTAAGGGTTGTATTTATTTGATCAACAAAATTTAGTAAAAACAGTAACATTAAAATTTTTATGAACAATTGTGAATATTGTTAAGATTTAAAAGTTTTTCTGTCAGTTTAGGTGTCCATTTATCCTCGGTGGTGCACCCCAAGGATCGATTCTAGCACAATTATTATTTTTGTTATATATGCTACAGTTGAAGTCAAAAGTTTACATACACCTTGCAGAATCGCCAAAAATGTTAATTATTTTACCAAAATAAGAGATCATACAAAATGAATGTTATTTTTTATTTAGTACTGACCTGAATAACTTATTTCCATATAGTCCACAACAGTAAATAATAGTTGAATTTATAAAAATGACGCTGTTCAAAAGTTTACATACACTTCATTCTTAATACTGTGTTGTTACCTGAATGATCCACAGCTGTGTTTTTCTTTGTTTGTTTGTTTAGTGATAGTTGTTTATGAGTCTCTTGTTTGTCCTGAACAGTTAAACTGCCTGCTGTTCTTCTGAAAAGTCCTTCAGGTCCCACAGCTTCTTTGGTTTTTCAGCATTTTTGTGTATTTGAACCCTTTACAACAATGATTGTATGATTTTGAGATCCATCTTTTCACACTGAGGACAACTGAGGGACTCATATGTAACTATTACAGAAGGTTCAAACACTCACTGATGCTCCAAAAGGAAAAACGATGCATTTAAGAGCCGGGGGGTGAAAACTTTTGAACGGAATGAGGATGTGTGCATTTGTCTTATTTTGCTTAAATATCATATTTTTTTCATTTAGTACTGCCCTTCAGAAGCTAAAGAAGATACCTACATGTTCCCCAGAAGACAAAATAAGTTAAATTTATCCGGATCTTCAAATTCAAAAAGTTTTCAACCCCCGGCTCTTAATGCATCATTTTTCCTTCAGGAGCATCAGTGAGTGTTTGAACCTTCTGTAATAGTTACATATGAGTCCCTCAGTTGTCCTCAGTGTTTTGGTAAAATAATTAACATTTTGCAGATTCTGCAAGGTATATGTAAACTTTTAACTTTAACTGTACCTCTGGGATCAATTATGAGTAAATTTGGGGTATTGTCTTCAGTGTCACATGATCCTTTAGAAATCATTCTAATATGCTGATTTGGAGCTCAAGAAACATTTCTTATTATTATCAATATTGAAAACAGCCGTGCTGCTTAATATTTCTGAGGAAACCACTGTTTTTTTCAGGAAAATTTTAAATTATTCAAAAATCATAAGAACAGCATTTAAATTTTAAAACTTTTGTAACATTCTAAGTGTTAAATGTAACTTTTGAATGGTAGTGTAGCTCGACTCTAACTGAATTAATTCCAAGTATGATTAGCTTGTAGATTTGCCGCTTTGAAAAAGTGATAGGCTAGACTGTTATGGATTTCTGGGTCAGGTTTTGCCTAAATTATGAAAACCAAAAGCTCCTAAAACAATCATGGGAACCAGCAGAAAGGTTTGAGTAAAGGTTAGTTATAGTGAGAAAATAGTGTCAGCTCACTATTAAAACAAATGCAATCATTGGAAAACCCCCACTGTGTATATGTGTGAGCCATGAACCACCGAAACCGTCTCTAAATGGATAACAGTCCACACAGAGAGTGACAGTTGCACAAAGCTCGTTCTTTCTCATTCAACACACACACTTGAGTGGACACTTGTCCTCTGCGGTTAAGGTGTATCCCTCCATTCCTCACTTAGCCGTCTACCTCAGAAGCCTCCTGTCTCTTTATCTCTGCCGGCTAAATAATGGACCGGCATTAGTTGGGTCTGCCTGCTCTAGAGCAGAGATCACTCAGATCAATGTCCGCCAACCCAAACAGAGTTCACCGCTCTCTTTCTTTCTCTGATGCTCCATCCCTCCTTTCTTTATCTCTTTCCTTTGCACTGAATGCGGTCATCTGTTCTTTCTACCTCCTGTCCTCCACCTTTCCATCTCACTCTCTCTCGTTTGGTGGACCCCCTTTTCTAATAAATCTCATGAATGGTTCTCTCTCAGTAGCTCTCCCTTAAACGCGTCACAGCAATTACAGCACTCGTAAAACGGCGCCATATAGACCAAGACCCTGCGTATGTGTGTGTGTTTGTGTGTGAGATAACGTCCTTGAGGGGGCAAGAGAAGAGCTGGTTATTGATTGGAGGTCCCTGTACGACACATAGGCTTTTGATTTCTCTTGTAGAGCACTGCCTCTGCCTTGTCCTCCCAACAGTATTCTACGAAGTCAAATAGAGTCGACTATTGACTGATGTTCACCTATACCGTAAAAACGACACACTCTTGATGGTTTCTATAGTCAGATTAGAGTGCGTGGGGAAAAAAACGCAAAACTGGTCAAAGGACCAGCTATATAAAGGTCTGAGTGTAGTTTTCAGTCAATACTTACACATCAGACCTGCTTATTTAATTTCTGTAGCAATGTTTACATCTATGATTTATTAGCTCATAGTATGATGTCAGACGTTGTGACATCAGCTTTTGCTGCCAAAAGTCCTTTACCATGGCATTTAATTCAAAAAGTGTGATGAAAGTCACAATGTAGTCATGATGAAATTTGGAGATTTGGTTCAATCCATCAGTTGTTGTTTGGACTTGTGTTGGCATTGCACAATGAATGCGAGCTTGCAGTTGATTGTGGAGTTTAAGTTGTCTAAGTGGTCAAAATTAAAACATGCAAATCATGATTGAATATGTCACAATCAATAACATGCATTTCCAAAGTAGCCAACTTTAAAATAAATGTCACTTGATTATATGATATAAAATTCAAGGACATTCACTTTTAAGTATTTTTAAGTTTGCTTTAATTGTGCAAACATTGTTTGGGAGCAAAACAGGTAAAGTTAAATGTTCGTATTATGCCACATATGTCTACTGGAACATTAACATTTGTTAATAAAAGCTGCCAAAAGACTTCTTTCCGTTACAGCAGCCAGCCAGGATGTACATATGTCTCACACCAGATGTAGTGTGAGGCCCACGCTTATTAAAACAGCAATAAAGAATGAGCTTTCATCATGCAGCATTTAAAACATCCTTGTGTCAAGCAGGTATCAAAAGATGGTTCCTATTATGGGTCGACGAATATACGTTTCTTCCAATCGCATATGGCGATAGGTCTGATAGTCTGGCTAATGTAATTTAGATGTACACATATGCTAAAATATTTATTAAAAATTCGCTTCTAAAACAAAGATTCACATATAATGTACTCACCCCCTTGTCATCCAAGATGTTCATGTCTTTCTTTCTTCAGTCGTAAAGAAATTATGTTTTTTGAGAAAACATTTCAGCATTTTTCTCCATATAATGGACTGATAAGACCCTTCTTCCTCGGCTGGGATCGTTTACAACCGCATTTGGGATCGTTTGAAGCCACATTCAAACTGTATTTTGGAAGTTCAAAATCGGGGCACCATAGCAGTCCATTATATGAAGAAAAATGCTGAAATGTTTTCTTCAAAAAACATAATTTCTTTAAGAGTGAAGAAAGAAAGACATGATGACAAGGCTATGACAAGGGGGTGAGTACGTTATGTGAATCTTTGTTTTGGAAGTGGACAGCATTAGTGGTCAATCAATACGGGTTTTTTTCATTAAAAAATCTTGATGCTAATATCTGTATAGCACAGTGGCTGATAAAAATGCTCATATCTATATACATGTGGACATTATTAGACCAAAATATTGGCCAGTTAATCGCCTAGGCTGATATATCTGGAAAATGTCTTATGATAAAGCTCATAGCTACTCATAATGACCTTATTTCCATATGTTGGAATATCTATGCACTTACTTGTCAGCACAGATTGGTTGACATTTATGTTTAAAAGCCTGAAACACATCGAAAAATCACAGCAATAAGGCAAGAGCAAAAGACCCTCTCACACATACTTGAGACAGTCACACACAGTTGTGTGTGAACTAGTGGGATAAAATAAAATCATCTTCTTGGTTAAAGAGAGGTCTGATAATCTGTATGAAGAGGGATTTGATGGAATGAATAAATGCATTAATACTCGAGGCGCTTAGCGCCGCAATCACCCCATTGCAATGCAGAGAGAACTGTGCCCGCGCCGCGGCATCAGCGCCGCTTCCAATGTGTCAAATGTTAATGACCTGCCAGGGAGAGGAATCTATCCACATGTTCATTTGTCATTAAGAAGGAATATTTTAACACCAGACGCTCAAGTGCTACAGTGTCACAACAATTTAACATCGTGGGGAAAAGGAGGAGGTAAAGAGAGGGAGGAGGGGAGTTCTGACAGATAAAAAGAGGAGGAATGTATTCCTGCAGCCAGCAACTCTTTAAAGGGGGATGGCGAAAAACAAAAATGCTTTGTATCAGCACAAACGCACACACCGACCGCGCCACAGCGCTGCTGCCAATATTTTGTTGTGTCAGTAGGTCAGAGAACAGGGAGCATTATGGGGGAAAGTGCCTCTGTTGCTTGAGTGGCATTTAGTCTTGTTGTATAACAGAGACAGAGAGAGATGATGCTACCGTTACTGCTTACTGGGTGGTTGAAGGCCCAAAGATGGCATCTACATCCTGCTGGAGAACAACACATGTAGCTGTCTCACTCATTGACTCCTACACAACCACATGTACTCAGAAAGTGATGTCATTACCAGCAGCTGCACAAACACGCACTGGGAAATCAATGACCGTATGGCACATTTATTAGGTCCTGATGTGGCCGCATAGAAATGCCCAGCCCGGCTGTTATAATAGAAAGCAGTGTGAGTGAGAGAGAGAAATCTAGAAAGATCTAACCTAACAAGACATGGTGAAGAGGAGAAATAAATACCCTCAGCAAGCTAGTCCTAGAGCTGTGTTCTCAAATCAGACAGCCTTGGGCAAGAAACTCAATTAAACTGTTAGAAGACATACTGTTAGCAGAAAATATTTAAAGACGTTCAGCAGAAATTACCAAACAGAGTGGATTAAAGGACTCATCCAGTGGCAGAACACTTAACTACAATGTAAAACAATCCTGATCATAAACAGGCTTATGTAATCTTGCCAAAGTCTAACCTGGCAACCTTGAGTAAACACAAATTTGTGGTCAGCCAATTTGGTTTTCAATGGAAGATGCCAGTATCTAGAAAGCAGTTTCAGTTCAGTGAAATTTCTTTGTATTTCATAGATAGATAGATACAGATATACACACATACTTACACACATGTACAGGGGTCAGTAAGAATTATTTTTTTAAGAAATTTAAACTGTGGATGTATTGAACTGATTGAAAGAAACATTAAAGACATTCAAAATGTTACAAAAGAATTCTATTTCAAAATTTGTAGAAAATATTCTGTTCATCAAGAATCCTTAAAAATGCATCAGTTTCCATAAAAAATATTAAGCAGTGCATCAGTTTTCAACATTCATAATAAATTGAGCACCAAATAATAATTGTTGAGCACCAAATCAGATTATTAGATGAATTTATGAAGGAATGAACTGCTTTATGTGCATTATATAATGCACATAAAGCAGTTCATTCCTTCATTTTAGTCATTTTACATTTTAATAATATTTCATATTATTAATATTTTACTGTATTTCTGATCAAATAAGCACAGATTTGGTGAGCAGAAAAGACCCCAAACATCTGAACGGTAGTGTATATGCAGTATATTCTAAAAATTATGATTTAAAAATGACCAAAGTCTGTTCATTTAATCAGCAAATATATTAGTCTAATCTAAATTACACAAACTTAAAGGATCACTTCACCCAAAAATGAAAATTCTGTCATTAATTACTCACCCTCTGTTGTTCCAAACCCATAAGACCTTTGATCGTCTTCGGAACACAAATTAAGATATTTTTGATGAAATCCAAGAGCTTTCTGACCCTTAATTGACACCAAGGGTACCACCATGTTCAGGGCTCAGAAAGGTAGCAAGAACATCGACAAAATAGTCCATGTGACATCACGACGCATGCGCGCGGTTTCCTTGTGTGTAAACAACACATGCGGCTAACGTAGAACATGCGAACACTGTGTTTTGTCTACGTTTAGAGGAAAGGGCATGCATGCATCGTGATACTTTTCAAAATGGCGCTAGGCTGCCAGAGAGGAGAGAAATTGATGAAAAAGTCATTATTTTTGTTTTCTTTGTGCATAAAAAGTATTTTTGTACCTTCATTAGAATTATGATTGAACCACTGATGTCACATGAACTATTTTATCGACGTTCTTGGTACCTTTCTGGGCCTTGAACGTGGTAGTACCCTTGCTGTCTATGGAGGATCAGAGAGCTCTCGGATTTCATCAAAAATATCTTAATTTGTGGTCTTATGGGTTTGGAACACCATAAGGGTCAGAAATACATGACAGAATTTTCATTTTTGGATGAACTATCCCTTTAAACACGTGTTTATCATGCCTATTCACGTTGTGGTAGACAGCACAGACCTGACTTTCTACTCAAACATTCACCTTAAACTTTCTATCCCTTAATTTCTTTCAGAATCTTTCCGTACCTTGACTGAGCCTCTGGAAAAAAGCTGTCAATAAGGCTCCCATCCCTATGTCACCTCAGTTCAGACAGCTGTTTAGTTAGGATTAGTGGATGTCCTGTCAAGCAGATGTAGTGGGAGCTTTACAGAGCTAATATTATTTACCACCTTCCCCCTCCCCATCATTCTTTCCCCATGCTGTCCTTTCACTGACCGATGACTATTAGCATTGTCCCTATTGAACAAATACTACAATATCTATTGCTATTGCACCAGAACAAGGTGCACAGCTGTTGATGTTGGCCGCAGAATCCCCTCAAAGCCCCTTGGAAAAAATATTTAAATCTCAGTGAGACGGGGAGAGAGAGAGAAAGAGAGTAATAAGATTCCCTGGCTGCGTGGTAGCTGTGGAATTTTGGTCCTAACGGAGAGTAGCTCCAGTCTTCATAGCGCTGTTTGTTTTGGACCTCTGAGCGAGGTAGAAATATGTTCCTCCTTTCCACCCACAGCTCTGTCGCAACAGCAAACAACCCCGCGCGGCACACTGAAACGCACCGCGAGACAGCCGCTACGCCACTTCAGAGAGCGTCGCCTCGCGTTCCAGCGGCGCGTTTTCTCAGACACGCTGTTAGCGCGGATATGGCTACGACTCAAAGCCAATTACACGCGGAGAATAAAGCCGACTCTGAGGAGATAAGCAAGATAAGCTTTTCGTTTCGAACGAGGAAATTTCACCTGTATCAAGACAGATATTGATCTTACATTTGACAGCCAAGTAGCTGAAGTGAAACTCGTCTGCGGTCGTCTTCCCGGGTTCTTCGTACGCAGCGTTTTGACACAAATTATGGGAATTGTTTACCGTAAGGCAAATGATAAACTCTTTATGAGCAACACGTCAAATTGATAGCAGATAAAACCGAGTGATGCCTCATTCCTAAAAACTTGCAAAACATCACCACTGACTTTTAGATACACTAATTTCTGAAGTGAGCGCGATAACAAACGCACAAGAAATCCTCCACTTTGATGTCTCGCCCTATTTTGTGGTTTCGGCAGGGTCTTTAGCGATTTAATTCATCTCAGAGCTCTCCGGGGTTTAGGAAATCTGGGCCAAACAGTGATTGAAGCCATTAGAGCAACCCCTTCAAAAATACTTTAGGGTGTGCATGATAAAATGAGATGAAGTAAGGGATGGAAAAATAAAGAGCATGACTGAATTACTGTCCTCTATTCATAACAGTCTGACCCCTTCAACCAAAAGGTGAAGTGCTAGGCGTTTATTTGGACTGTCTACACTGATGAACTCCTTTGGCTACAGAGTGTATTAAGAGTTACACATGTCTGGTGCTGTGGAAATCCACACCAGAGCTTTGGCAAACCCAGCTTTACCTAATGACCCGGCTCTCAGTTACATCATCATCTGTTTGTAGGGCTCATGGGACAAGAGGTTAAGATACTTATAAAACCCCTCTAACCGCCACCTGCAGTATATACAGACACTTCCACACAAACAATCAGATTTGCAGTCATTTTACCAGCCCAAGCAGGAATTCTCAGTTTGCTTCTGGAAACAAATGTTTTAATATTCTGGCAATGGCTGAAGGATGCAGAAGAGGGAAGAGAGTCAGACAAGTATGACTGATTTTTAAATGGCTTTTGTAGTGAATGATTCATTATCTCTCCCATTCTCACACACGCACTCTTTCTTTCTCTCCCTCGCTCTGACTTTCCTGTCAGAGACTCTGTCGCTGGCATGCAATCACAGTGCGACACGAGCTTGCCCCTCCACCAAAATGAGCATCTCACGCTCTCAGTTCCCATGTTCTCTAAAAATAACTAAACAGTGGAGGAAAAACACACACACACTCACACTCACACACTTACTCACACAAGAACCACAGAGACAGTGATGTGTTCTCAAACATAAATGACTTAAACAATAAACAGTTCATCTACAACCGCTCTTGGTGTCTATATCTAGGATTTCCAATGACAGTGCATTCTTTATCTAGGATTGTCTAGGCACATTTGTAGCCAATTCAATCAAATACAAAGTATAATTTGGCTCTAAGGTAATTGTCTTGTCTACTATTCTTGTTTGGTTTCTTGAAACAATCACATTTTTACAGATTTCCACAAGAATGCTATCATTCACAAAATTTTATTTCAATCTCAATGTGTGTGTTCTTTTAAATAGTTTATATTAGAACTTAGAAAAAATATATTTTCTGTGATTAGAATGTGGACTGTTCGCACACTTCCTGAGGCTAATGTTCTTCCCCGATTTCTGTGATAACGTTTACATTTTTAAAATCTATTTAACATACATTACATTTCAAAAGGTTTGAGTCCATAATGAATTTTTATGATTTAAAATAACTGTTTTCTTTGGTTTTTCAGCATTTTTGTGTATTTGAACACAGTGACTATATGACTTTTGGATCTTTTCACACCGAGGACAACTGAGGGACTATGCAACTACACTAACCTTACAAGAAGGTTCAAACGCTCACTGATGCTCCAGAAGGAAAAAGTATGCATCAATAGCCAGAAAGTGAACTTTCTGAATTTGAAGATCATGGTAAATTTGACTTTTTTTGTCTTCTGGGAAGCATACAACTATCTTCTGTAGCCTCTAAAGGGCAGTACTAAATGAAAAAATATAATATTTAGGCATAATAAGAAAAATGTACACATCTCTGTACACATCTCCATCCCCCAGACTCCTAATGCATGGTTTTCCTTCTTTCCTTTTTATGTCAGTACTAAATAAACAATAGCATGCATTTTGTATGATCCCTCTCTAACATTCTGCAGATTCGGAAAGGGGGATGTAAACTTTTGACCTCAACTGTATATTCCGATTTGGCGTTTAAGATATATTTCTTATTATTACAACTACGTAATGTTGAAACTTTTCAGGATTTTTAGATCAATAGAATATTCAAAAGAACAACATTTATTTGAAATGGAAATCTTTGTAACAATAATAAATGTCTTTACTGTCACTTCTGATCAATTGAATGAATCCTTACTGAATAAAAGTATTAATTTCCTTAAAAATCTTACTGACCTCAACTTTTTGAACTGTAGTATAATTCAGAAGCAATTTCACCCCCAAATTTCAGCAGATTCCATCTGGACCTTGCATTTACTACTTCATCTTATAGTCGTATTGCTACACTTCTTATGGCAGTCACAAAACAAAAAAAACATTTGCATATGCTGAAGCACTAATAGTCTATTCTGCATTCTCATTACACCTGTTTACTTAATTACGCCGAGATGCGATGAAAAGGTGTGACATGGACAGGACAGGCCCTTATCATTAAGTTTAGCCTTCTGAGAGGCTTCAAGCTGACACTAAAATGAAAAGGCAATTATGTTTAAATTGAACAGAACGGATGGAGAGCTATTAATCACTTATATCAATTACGGAGACCCCACCCTTCTACTGGCTGGGGTCACCGGGGTCAAGAAGACCACACTCTGTGGATGGAGATGGCTGGAGATGCCTGTATGTGTATGTAACCCGAGTCACTGGGCCAACCATGGTAAAACATTATGTCTGGATCAAGTTACTCAATGAACCATGAGTCACAATCTGTTACTATGGGCTTGCAAACGGACACCTGTGTTCAAGCATAGGCCTATTACTCCCACAGTGGCACTCTCACTGACCTCACCATTTACATGCACACATGGAGACAAAAAAATGGATAAAAGAATGAAAGGAAGGCAATGAAAAGAAAAGGAAAATATATGTGGGTGTATTTGATGAACATTAGAGGAACAATGAAAAAACCTAGAAAAATAGGTGTCTATCTATCTTGACGGAAAGGAAGTACATGAAAGTGGCAAGCACACACTTGTGATCAAACGTAGACACACATATGCACATATACACACACAGAGGCTCTGTTAATGGATGACACAAGGGAGGAGGGAGGAGGAGGGAGTGACCTAGAATACCACTCGCAGACAAGACAACAACAAAACAATGCAGAAGACAGCCCATAATACTCACTAATTCAACAGCGTTACCAGCTAGATCGTTACCGCAATCACCTATGCGCCCGGTCATAGATCATTTTAATTCCACATATATTACTTTGTTTCTTTCAGTATACACATAGATAAAAAAGTCTTTGTGTATGAATAAATAAAATCCTTCCCCTACCATCTCCACTAATTAATAATTTACACCCTATTCCATTTGTATCCCTTAGAAAGAAGTAGGAAAAAGATCGCACTTGTGAAAAGCTGCCAAGGTTACTACGACAACTGCTTCTGGGAATGAGTGCATTACGAAGTGCCAGGAATTCTGGGTATTTTTACTTTGGACCACAGATGAAAGCGCGGCCGTTCGCATGCGTGTGCGTTCTAGTGGGCATGATCGCTGTTTTGCATGAGCATTCATCATGGTGTATCGTAGTGACACGTTCAAAGGAGAAACATTTACTTGTTCTTTTCTTGCAACATGGGTTTTTTGAAGTCTCGAACGAGTCGCGGTACTGATTAATCTTCAGTCGCATCTGTGTTCAGCTGCACTCTTGGAAGAACACCCGTTGAGGTTGTTCAAGTGTTACATTTCTCTAAAAGTCAACATTAAATCAGAACTGACCCTGTTTACATTCTTTACACGTTTGTGGTCTTTCTTTTTAGATGACAATACTGAACCCTCGTACATTTCAACTCTTCAGAGCACTTAAATTACTGCATTCGTCTCACTGTAAACTCAGAAATACGTCTAATTACGTCAGGTAACACGAATTGTTTGTAGCGTCATGTTGACTTAAAGGGATAGTTCACCCAAAAATTTAAATTCTGTTATTAATTACTCAACCTCATGTCATTCCAAACCCATAAGACCTTCATTCATCTTCAGAACACAAATTAAGATATTTTTGATGAAATCTGAGAGCTTTCTGATCTTGCTTAGACAGCAATGCAACTGACATGTTCAAGGCTTAGAAAGGTAGTAACAACATTATTAAAATAGTCCATGTGACATCAGTGGTTCAACCTTAATTTTAAGAAGCAGTGAGAATACTTTTTGTGCATGAAGAAAACACAAATAACGACTTTATTCAACAATTTCTTCTCTTCTGTGTCAGCCTTCGACTTCTGGTTGACTAGTAGTCGTTAGTTTTAAGCCTTAGTTGACTATTAGTCGCACGTTTATTAATAAACAATATAAATCATAATAATGAGTCTTTAATTGCCTACATAGCCTAATAAGCACTCAAGCGCACATAAAAAAGCTTGCCACAGTGCACCAGCAGATATAATAATTATGAACGTGTCAGGAAAAAAAACGCAAGTAGACTGCATTAATGTTTTAATAATTTTTTGATAAACTAGTGCTTTCTTTGTTTTCGATTAAGAAATTAACTCATCTTCGCAGTAGTGATGTGCCTGTATGCATGTTTCATAAGGGTTACATAATCTGAGGATATTGTTTTCCATTTGAATTGGTTCATTTAAAAGTAGACATTTCACTCTTTCTCTATATATATTTTTAAGTCTTTAAGGCAAGTATACACGGTGTTTAGAAGTTTCGCGCTCAAGTTCACAGAGACCGAGACGGCAGAAAGCTTTTTTATTTTACAAAAGCGCAACGTTTCGTTGTTATTCTGAGTTTGCACAAATAAATTTAGAGGATTTACAGATTCAAAAGATGTATTGCTTTTATCTGTCTGACCAAAAATGACGGAGTATTTTAAGAGCAAGTGACCGCACCGGCACCTTCATCTGTCACGCAGTGAGCGCGCTACCATTCAGTTTCCACCCTCTGCACAGACACTTCAATAGCACACATTCTTCTAGTTTAGCATTAGATTGAGCTGCCATATAAAGTTGCTACGTTCTTTCAGACGTATGCAGTCGATGTATTTTAGGTCGATGAATGGTAGGTGAGGGTAAGGATGTCCTGCCCGATGTACTGTATTACCACACAGACCAGCCGTTAACAATCTGTCCGTCACAGACTGTATGGCTTCGCCACTTCGTGTGGAATTTTTTTTTCTGTGACTAAGTGACTAATAAAATTTTGATCAATCAAGCCTCTTCTCGTCGATTAATGGTTAGTCAACTATTATGGGCCCTAGAAATTAAAGACAGAATTTTTGTTTTTTGGGTAAACTGTCCCCTTATGCCCAATGCACACTATGTGATATCGGCTGTCTGGAATTTTAAAAAATTGGTATAGCGGGTTTTAAAGGGATAGTTTACCCCAAAATGTTCACATCGCTATAAGAACAGATCAGCACAGAATTGAAACCTTCTGGCTAATCGATTATTGGCTAACTGATCAAGTGCTAAGCAGTACTCAAATACAATACAAAAATCTGAGGCTGCTCTTTAAGTCAGTTATTCAATCACCCTCTCATTGCCATATAACCACGCACACGCTTTTTGCGATGATGTTCTGGGAATGCTTTCTGGACTGTTCGATATTCTCACTTTATGTCTGTCTGATCAAAGACCGGTTGCAGTTAATTTCATCACTGCTAGCGACTTATAGGGCTTATATTGGAAGGTAAAACAAACTGTATCTCATCTACCCTCAGCACATGCCTACGTTCTCCAAAAGGAGCCACAGGTTCATTACAGTCTGAGCGTGTAATGATGATGCAAGCGGGAAGCCACTGCTGGTGCCGAACAAAGACCTGTATTCCGTGCGGTGAGACTATAGACAGACAGTGTTGCAACACAGTCCAATAATGAGAAGAGAGGAGAGGGACTCAGATGATCTTGAATGATTTTCTACATGTAAACTGTTGAATTAATCATGCAAATGAGACAAAACGGAACGCTAAACACATACACAAACACCAAAACAGCTACTTAACCACAGCAACTGCACTGTTTCCCCAGAGCAAAACGAATAATCAGAACACACTGTGTCCGAGCAAATTTGTAGGCATGATGTCATTGAGTGGGTACGTGGAGATTTCCATTTCTCATTGTTTTGTTTTGCTTTGCTTTTTCCCCCTGACTTTTTTTTTCACATGCAATCTTCCCTTTTTCATTTAAATCCTTCACTCTGGAGAATGTGTTGTGTGCTGTACAGACTAAACACTACAGAACTTAAAGTAATGATGAAACCCAATTAGCTGCACAATGCTGAAAAACAAAACATTTGTACCAACCTAAAATGGTTTGCTATTCTTATCTGGTTTAAAACTGGTGCTTAGCTGGACTCCCATCTAAACATTTCTGTTCTAAACCAAACTAAAACCAGACTGAGAGACCAGCAATTTCATCTGATTTCAGATGTTGTTGTTGTTGTTTTTAGGGTATGGTACAGTGTACATCCTAACATCAATCTCTGATCTCAAATGGCCCCTCTTCCCAGTGTCAAGTACTAGCACAACTAGCACAAGAACTGAATTTGGAAACCCTTCATTTTTAATATTTAAAACATTTTAGCCTAATTCAGTGTCAGTGAATAAGCAATAGCTAGAGAAAGAAGAACAACTCCACTCAGAGGCCTAGAACCAGTCATAAATTTCCTACATATCTGCACAGAAACAGAAACTTGGCTGCGGTTGTTCCCAAATCGGTGTGTGGAGAGTAAGCAACTTTTTAAAGCATTTTAGTTGCTGATGCAGCTAAAATGATGCTTCAAATGAATGATGTTCCTTTGGGCTCTCGAGACATAACAGATGCCGAGTTCACAGGGGGCTTTACAGTAGTTGATTGGCAGAGGTAAAGTAAGCAGTCTCTGTATATGTAGCCCTCACGTCCTCTGAGGTTTTCTCCAGAGGCAGCATATGTTTCCTCGTTGCTAAGCTCCGTTTTTCGGGTTCATTCAATAATTTGGGTTTGTGCATTTAGACTTCATTTTCTCATTCACTGCTGCGCCACTGATTTCGCTTTCACTTCTGACAAAAATCAGGTGCTTGTAAGCTTTCTTCCGTGATTCAGAGAGACGCAGGGGTTTCCGGCGAGAGTCACTTAAAGCTGGCAAAGCTCTGAGGTGAGTGTTCTCCAGTCTAGTACCTCTGACTGAGTTTTTGTGCGAAGTGTTGGAGACAGGAAAAGAAATTACTCAACCCAATATTCTGTCCGGGCTCCTGTTTGTTTTTCATCCCTAGGCAACACTGTTATTTCCTGGTGAGGTCTTGCCTGATCACAGCAGTTTTTCTCTCCGTTCCTCACCTTAGTTTGCTCTCTCTGTCCTTCTGGCCAACTGACGTTACATCAGGAAGTCAGAGCGACAGCAGAACCACATGAGGGTTTCCCTCCACGGGCCGACGGCCCATGCGTTTTTCCTCTTGTTCACCCTTTCGTTTTCTCAGTTCCCTTTCTTTGAAAAGAGTCAGTACCAAAGAACTGCTTTGGAACTGGCAAGGTTCCTCTGAATACGTCTGAAAAGATGTTGTTTTATTTATGACTAATGTGGAAACTATGATTGATTAGATATGGATGCACTTATGAAAAGTTGTGCACTTATAGACCACAAAGTATGTGTGCATCCACAGTGGCTAGATGTATCACGAAAGAAGATGCTACTGGAATTTGATCAGATGCTTTGAAGCTGAGAAAAAGAATCACAAACACATTCTCATGGCAATTCGTAACAGTTTTACAATTTGGCGAATTAGTGGCTAATTTATAAGAATTCATACAATCTCATTTATACATTTTCCAACTTGATCTCATGATGAAAATGTACCTGGGGGTTTTCGCAAGACGTCAAATACATACCGCCATGTACGTTTCGTGACATATTCGATGTGAAATATCCACTGAGTGGCGCTAAAAGAGTGTTTGATTTTTGTCCCTGGAACAGATGAACACACATATGGTACGTTTTATGTGACGTTCGTTTTGTATATGTTACCACAGTTCTGACTTGCAATGTCCATTGAGTGGCGCTATAACTCTAACGCTCCGTGATGTTTTAAAAGAACATCCCATCTGCACTACACCTAAACCTACCCGATAGTATGAACAAAAGCAAATGTGACATAAAAACATGAATGCAAGCATGCCCTTTTAGCTTGTTTTTCCAATCTCTCATCTTTCAAATCAAGGATTCCATAGGAATAATATGGTAGTCCGGCAATTCCATCTGGTAAAGACATAAATACTCGAAGACAAGCAATATTAACTTTTCCAATGTTGTTCAGTCATAGAACAAGCAGGGTGTGACAGTTGGTCAGTATTAGTCCCACCCCTCTTCCACTGTGATTGGTTAGCTGACTAGAAAGTGACAGTGATGAGAACTGTTTTACCCAAAGTTGAACATTCTTCAACTCTTGGTGGTGAGAAAAAACCCCCCCAAAAAAACGCCTGAACGTTGAGCGTGAAAGATGTTCAGCGCTTAGTACGCTCCTGGCGTTTTAAAAAATGCAGCGCTGCCATTGAGAACAATTGGAAAAATACACTAGCCTGTAAACGCTTTGGTGTCCAGTTCCATGCTGGCTGTGCCACCGAGCAAGTTTGTTGCGTCCAGAAAGTGAAGCATATAGAGCTGTAATCATAACTGTGTATGAAAACAATTACGAAGTGCTCTCTGTTTTACCGCCTCTAGGTTTAACTTCTAAAACTGCAGTGATATGTTTTGGTATGTATTTCGCATCTTGTGAAAAAATTCTCACAGGTACGTTTTTGTCATGAGATCAGGTAGACATTTTCACTTTACTTACATTTTTCCTAAAAACTATGTTGCTGTATAAATCACATCATACGCATTAATAAATTCACCACCTCATAAAATAGTTAGGTTTTCTGACAAGTTCTGGTTGGAATCACGCAACTAAATCCAATTTTATGATTAATTACTAACTTCATGCTCATCCTGAGCATAAACACTCATGACTTTGAGAAAGAAATGTCCATCACCCACCACAACAAAACATCTGGTCTCGGCCAGCCCAACCTTTCTCTCTTTTTCTTTGTCTATATTGGAATCACTTCAACACCCTGCTATCTTCATCTCTCCCTCCCTCCCATCCTTATCTTTCTCCTCGATCCACCATATGGCTCCTCTTGCAAATCAGCACAATTTCATCCTTGTCTCCTCACGAAGGAACAGCGAGTCACTCAAGGTGATGCACTGAGAACGATTCTTAGTTAGCGCGGGAAAATGACAGAGCGATTGTTTGCGGTATGAGGGTGTGCTGAGTCTCTCTTTGAAGACCGCTTTTGAACTCGCAAACACCGTCTCTCTACAAAGAAAAAAAAAGCCTCAGAGTTAAATTCCTTCGCACAAGCCCTGACTCAGTGATCTCATCCTAGAAACGTCGGTAAGATAAAAGTTGGATGTGTTGTTTTAAACTTTCACCTAACTTTGAGGTGAGATCCAAGTGTATTCACGAGCGCTGCTCGCATTACAGTGATCCGCTCTGTGCGTGCACGAGATCTGAAGACTAGCGCGCGCATTCCACTTCGGCCCTTTTATTCATCCGTCAACAGCAGCTTCAAAGCGCACTGACTCATTTGGCCACAGATCAGTTCAAATCGAGTGGAGCAGAAAGATCCGGTGCGGGAAATCTACAACTGTGATACTGGATTTCAGAGAAACAACACGCTTAACACAGAGGAACTCAGACTTGTAAATTATTTATTTATTGACATAAATATAATTGTAGTTGAACATATATAATACATGCGAATTAGAAAAATAAACGTAATACGATAATAATAATTATTATTTATTTCTAGAATTACTTTTATTACGCCCCTGGCTTGCCTAAAATAACATTCATTTACTGAGCTGCCTGCTCTTAATGACCTACTTCAAAAGATCGAAACCCTTAACCTGTGTTAAAGAGGTCAAAGGGGGTTGGAGGGCGGGACCCGCTAAAATGAATATTAATAATACACGAGTGACTGTCATGTCAACAAACAGTCTCTCAAAAATGACTGATATACGCCTTGTGTAATCCACAGTTGCATTGTAGGTCACGATCATAAGCAATTTTATTCCTTGTGACAAAGGCACGTCTTGCTTTATTCTTATTCCTCAATAGTCTCATCTGTTACTGCTCGTCAAATGTTACAGAAAACGATCCGAGGAAACTCCCTCTTGAACTAAAGGGAAACTTATGAATACTGAGAATATGGGACTGTCCATTGGGGGTAAACATGCTGTATCTGTGGAAATACAATAATAGCTTTCGGAAATGTGTTTGGGCAAATCCATGACAAAGCGAAGGCGAAGGGGGCAGTGCGTAAATAAGGCTCGTCATTGAACGTTCCCCTTTAGTTTATTGATCTACAAGAAACTGAATTACATGGGATCTCAAGCGTGCTCTAAAACAGACAGACAAATAGACACTCTCCGCTTGCTTATATGAAAATCAGTGATGCAAGCAGCTCTCTAGTCTTTCTTATTCTGATAGTGAACGAGCCCTCCGCCACCTTTATAATCCCATTACGTATTCTGCTATAGCTCGGCTTAATCCTGGACACACTGACAGTCCTGTCCCGCATTTCAGCCACCGTCTGTCTCTCTTATCTCTCAGCAATCCACATTAACTGTTAAACACTAGGCTTAAACGCAGCCGCAATTCCGACAGTGAAAACTCACATTATCGCTCATTGCGAGATGATTTACACAGCGCCCGCAGCCCCGGAGCCGCGCTCCCGTCCAAGTCCCCAGTTTTCAGTCTTTTGTTAGCGAGCGCAGCCCCGCTGAGTGTCTGATAAATGCCATTTCATTCCAACAAGCAGACCACATGCTGCTTTAACACTGTGGGGCTTTTACCTCTCTGACTCTACATTGCCTTCAGCCGTATGTATGAAAACAAAGGTTTTATCAATCGTCAAATTGCGTTACATGCATCGATAAAGCAATCCATGCTACCGGTTTAAATGACTGCGCTGATAGGATCTCCAGTCTCTTTCAACCTGCTATTCTCTCTGAATCAGAGTTTGTCATCGCAGACTGTGAGTGTAATGGCAAGGCTTTTAAATAACTAGCATTTATTATTCATAGCACATTTTTTTCATAATTGCAAGAAATCACACTGATCTATTCATCAGCTACTTATTCCAGTAGTGAATATAATCTATTCAATTAGTCACCAGCACTTCCTCTGCTACTAGTCACTATCCCAGCAGTGACAAATAACCACTCTATTGCTAATAGTAACAAACTGTACATTTATCACTGAATTCCACAGGGATTCGAGACTGATGGTTATGTTTACATTGCATCTTTATAAGATCTCCTATCTAGCTCAATTGCTACCAGTCATGTTGAAATAGCCGTCTTACTTGTCATATGGCTAGTCAAAATGACTACTTCATAATTCAGTAAAAAAAAAAATCCTAGCAAAATCAATATAGTAAATGGAACTTCCTCGGAATGTGTGCGTAAATGCGTGGGACAGCGCCAGTTAATCTTTGATGCAGTCTTCAAGCTTGTCATCTAATCTCTGTCTGCTTTATCTAACACACACAAAACCCTGGATTTCTCCACTCAAGTTTCCAAACTTCACTGTGGAGCTAAAGCATAACAGTAGGAGTGTTACAGTTTAAAAAGCAACTGCTGCGTAAAAGCCAGTGTGGAGGTGTATGAGGTGCGCGTACTGACAAAGTGAAATACATAAGCGGGGTTTAGTTGTAAACACCGAATGATCGTAACATTGGAGCGAGCCACCATTCAAAGCAATCCAATAATATGAAACTCATAAACTCACTAATGGGTCCATGCGAGGTGAGTCTAGCCGCTGGGAGACCAGAAGCATCTTGGAGTGCGGGTAAACCACGTAGCCACTGTTAAATCCACTTTGTTTCAGTATGTGTAAACTGTCTTACAAAGAAAAGCCTGATTGGGAATCTAATAAAATATGGTTACTAGAAGTCTGGAAATTGCGCTATCGCCCAGTTGTGCGCGCGACAGCCAACTAGGAATGACGTTTGCGTCCGAATGAAAGCTAATCTGACATTCCGTTCAAGCGCCAGTCATGTTGATTCTCTTGAACAGGGACTAATAACACAAACGTCTGTATCAGCTCTCGCTCTACACGGCCACTTACGATCAGAGAGCTCTGTATCTTCCTGACTGGTGGGCGGAGTCAGGCCGTCCATAGGACGCTCCTCTGAGCGATGTCACAGAGGAGGAGACGCAGATGTTCCACTCGCCGTCTGCGCTTAAAGGGACATTACGTCGCTCTGCTCTAGTTTACACGCGTATGGGCTTTTCACAGTAGTGCTGGGGATTTTGCTTCATCCCTGTGACTCGAATCGTTTAAATCCGTTTTATGTAGGTTGTAGCGAGGGTCTTTTCTTTTTGTGTGTTATGAATGAGTCACTGAACAGTTTACTCACTCCAATCATAAACAAGAGCATAGAACTGCACACACACACACACACACACACACACACACACACAACCTGTACATCCATCTTTGTGCGGACATTCACTGACACAATGCAATCTCTAGCTCCTTACCCGAACCCTACCCATCAGCACTAAGTGCCTCACCCAAACCCTTACCCTAAACCTTACTGTTACCCATTTATAACCTGATCCTAAAACCAAGTCTTAAACCTCAAACAGGTCTTTAAAGGGGTCTCAAAAAGTGAGGACTGTCCAAAATATCATCACTTTACTCTATATGTCCTCACTCCCATGGTCTAAAACTCAAATTGGCCCTCACAAAGATAGCCATACAAGTGCACACACAAACACACATACAGTTTTATGCAAACATTTTACAATTATGTATTGCAGTGGTTCACAACAGTGTTGGGGAAAGTTACTTTTAAAAGTAGTGCATTACAATATTGCATTACTTCATAAAAAAGTAACCAATTGTGTTACTTAGTTACTTCTTGTGAAAAGTAATGCAATACGTTACTTTTGAGCTACTTTTTGTCACCTTGGATGGGCTTGCTCATTTATTTTTAAAGGAGAAGTTCACTTCCAGAACAAAAATTAACAGATAATTTACTCACCCCCTTGTCATCCAAGATGTTCATGTGTTTCTTTCTTCAGTCATGAAGAAATTGTTTCATAATTTCTCAGGATTTCTCTCCATATAGTGGACTTCTATGGTGCCTCCGAGTTTGAACTTCCAAAATGCAGTTTAAATGCAGCTTTAAAGGGCTGTAAATGAGCCAAGGAAGAAGGGTCTTATCTAGCGAACCGATCAGTTCTTTTCTAAAAAATCGACAATTTATGTACTTTTTAGCATCAAATGCTTATCTTGTCTTGCTCTGCCTGAACTCTGTGAATTCTGGTTCAAGACAGTTGACCATCTCATTTTCTTCTCCAACTTCAAAATCATCCTGTATCGCTGCAGAAGTACCGACCCAGTGTTTACAAAGTGAACGCCCAAATAAGATCAAACGCCCTTTACAAAAAAAGGTAAAACAGCGTCGTAGGGCGATTTTCTCCTTTAATAACAGAAAACTCAGAAGTTACATTTTTGGCAACTGTAAAGACTAGGGGTGTAACGATACATGTATTCGTACCGAACCATCACGGTACGTGCATCTCGGTTCGGTGCATCAGGCCTAACAAAGAATACAGGCAATTCACCCTCAATCCAGAAGGCGCCTGCAGTAATGCAACTCTGTTTGATAACCACCAACAGAAGAACAGGGAATGCCAGGAGTTGCGCACTTGAAAACAAAACCCACTGGACAGTGACCATGTGCTGATTCTCAACGCGTCTCTCACTGACAAAGGAGTATAATGTTACTTTAAAGGCTTACACACTTAATTGTCTGTGGAATGGAGCTTTGTGCTCTTGTATCCTACCTCTCTCATCTGGCAAAAATCCAAATATTCCATAATATTTTCCATATTTGCGATGCATCCAAATACTAACTTATTATTTAAAATACAGACTTTGTACTTCAGTCGTGTTCCAACAGTGACACAGTGAGGCGGGCGCGCTGATGTTTGGTTCACTGTGTTTTATTTTGATAAAGTACCAACTGTGCTGTCAAGTTAGCAATGCTAGAAGGCTGGAACTGTTTTGTGTTTCTGTGTGCCGGCACGATTACTTCAACTTTCCTCATACCAGCAACTTAAACAAAAAACAAATAGAATGTCGCCTTCTGCCATTTGAGTTTCCTTTCTGTCACAAAACTAAACTGAAACTCAGCAAATATAGGCTACATTACGCATCGCACAACTTTTTCCCTTGTCTATCAGTTAACTAAATTAAATATATTATATTATATTATTAAATATATTTATATAATATATATAAAGTATTTATTCCTTGTATGTATATATGTACTGCAGATTGTATAGCCTATATATGACATTAATTTTATATAATATTTAGTATTTTCACACGTAGGTGGAAAACAATTTAATTTGTCTGTTTAAAATAAATAAAAAGAAACCTAGCATATTAGATTTTTTTTCTGTTGTACCGAAATTGTATCGAACCGTAACCCTCGAACCGAGGTACGTACTGAACCATGACATCTGTGAACTGTTACACCCCTAGTAAAGACCCTTTCACACCAAAAGTGAAATTAATAAACCTCAGGCTGAAGGAAGTGCCTTTGGTCTGCACCTCACTACCGGTTTCTCTCAACACAGGACAGGAGAGGTGTCAGTGAATAAATGGGAAAACAAAGAAACGTGTTAATTATTTGAAAAAGTAAACGATATTTTCTTGTAAATTGAAAAGTAATGCTTTACTATATTAGTTACTTGCAAAAAAAGTGATCTGATTACGTAACTCATGTTACTTCAAATACGTTACTCCCAACACTGGTCCTCAATAGTCTCAACTGGTGGACTTTAACTTTAACTTGCTACTACTTTTGCTGTAAATTCACTTGTCACTGGTAATGTCATGAATGATAGACACAAAAATACAGTATTTAGAATAATGATAATTATGTTTTTTTTGGCATACTGATTACCATCTGTGAACCTGGACCACAAATCGTAAGTAGCACAGGTATGTTTGTAGCAATAGCCAACAATACATTGTATCGGTCGAAATTATCGATTTTTCTTTTATTCCAAACATCATTAGGATATTAAGTAAAGATCATGCTCCATTAAGATATTTTGTAAATTTCCTAACATAAATATTTTTGATTAGTAATATGCATTGCTAAGAACTTCATTTGGATCAATATTTAGTTTTTTTTGCAACCTCAGATTCCAGATTTTCAAGTAGTTATATCTCGGTTGAATATTGTCCTATTCTAACAAACCATGCATCAATGAAAAGCTTATTTATTCAGTTTATTGTAGACCAGCATAGGGAAAAAAATGAATAAATGAACACAATATTCTTAATAATATTGTGCTGATTATTTCACAGAAAATAAAAAAAATGCAGAAAACAAGTGGAACATACCATTCTCTCCATGAAGAACTGGTTTAATTGGTTCTAAGTGGCTCCAACAAAACTATGAGTATCTTTCAAAGATTTAAAGCCACAAATGTGGAAAATGTGGACAATTCCAGGAATTACTTTTGATCATATCAACTTGCTATTTTGTACACACAACTTTGTTTCCTAACAGGCTGAATTGAAAAACAGTCCAATAATGGCCTTTTCCTATTATGACATTATTTTCTGCTAATTTGGATATCTACATGATCATCATCATTATGAACCACACATCTGACAATAGCTAATAGCTGATCTCTAAACACAGATATAGTGTTCAACACTATTCTAATGGGCTTTTCTTTGTCCAAAAGTTAAGAATCGTTAAGAAAGTACAAAAACTACATCCAAAATTACTCGTTGCACCAGCTCACATTCAAAGAAAGTCAGATAGGTGAACATATTTACATATAACCTACAAAACAGTCTCATATCAATGCTGGCACAAACAGAAAGAGAGAAAGAGTGCTCTAATCCTTTACTTGCACCTGGAGTCAGGAGAGTTTAGGTTACAGAGCGCTTCTCACACACAAACACACACACACACAAACACACACACATAGAGGCACCCCCTCTCCCAAGCTCTTTCACACACAATGCGCACACAGAGAGGAGCCCCCCACCCTGCTCATTCAAATACAAGCCTACAATACAAAGTTAATCACTTTTCATGTTTTGACAAGCATTGGGAAGATATGGCCCCTAGAGCGTGAGGGTTCGATATCAGTTCAAAACAGTTTCAACTGTATATGCTCGTCTTTATCGCCGTTCTGTGTTTGTGCTTCAGATATAATGCCACAGCTCGCATGGCAGTGCATATGGTTAGACAAACACACAAACATACACAAAAAGCGCAATCCCACAGTGATAGCAATCTCAAGCATTCAGACACTCCCTGCAACTCCTTCATACGCATCAGGTTACAAATGTGCTAAACCTCTTCCTCACCCTCTAACCCACCCCCTTTTTTCTTCCTGTGTCCAACTGCATTGTTGAGTGTTCCAACTCATACATACTAAGGCTATCACAATGTCGTACACAGCCAGAGGGGGAGAGAGAGAGAGAGAGAGGGAGAGGGTGCTGCTCAACGCGAGTAGTCTAAACAAGAACGCTCCTTCTATCGACTTGGTGTTTATGCAGTGATGTCACTCATTCCAGTTAGGCTGACATGAAGGTTAAGGCCTCGCTGGTTTATGTGTTAGGGAGTTCTCCAGGTTTTTCCACCCTTCATTTCTTTGTCTTTCCTCTGCACGTGCAGTGTGTGTCGAATGGATGTACAGTGTACACACATACGCTGACTCTCTTTCTTCCGTTCTTTCTGTCTCATTCATCATCTGGACAGCTGATACAGGCAAAATGCCGGTTACATTTTCTCCGTTCGATGCCTTGCGAATTCAATTAAGCTGATGATTGCTGAGTGGAGTCTTGGAGGGCCGAAGTAACACTTTAGCGCAGTCACACACAATGCACATGAATGCAGACAAGCGCCACAGCACCTCTGAAGCACAATGTACCAAAAAGAATTATGGTATTACCATGTTTTTTAGGATATGGTGCCATGGTAATACCATGGTAATGTTCCACAGATTATTAAATTAAGCATTAAGTAGCATTAAATAAAAATGTGAAGAAAAAAATAATAATAAATAAATAATTAATCTGTAATTTAAAAATTAAATTATATATGTATACACAAAACGTTTTTCTTTACTACTGTTTTTTAATACTGTGAAATATTATTCCAGTTGTGACCCTAGACCACAAAACCAGTCATAAGGGTCAATTTTTTTATATTGACATTGATACATCATATGAAAGCTTAATAAATAAGCTTTCCATAGATGTATGGTTTGTTAGGATATGATAATATTTGTCCGAGATACAACCTTTTGAAAGGGTGCAAAAAATCAAAATACTGAGAAAATCGCCAAATGGAGTTCTTAGCAATGCATATTACTAATCAAAAATTAAGTTTTGATATATTTACGGTAGGAAATTTACAAAATATCTTTATGGAACATGATCTTCACTTAATATCCTAATCATTTTTGGTATAAAAGAAAAATGGATAATTTTGACCAATACAATGTATTGCTGGTTATTGCTACAAATATACCTGTGATGTGCTTTTGCATCTGAACTCTTTATATATATATATATATATATATATATATATATAAACAACAGTTTAACTATTTAAATATATTTTACGACAATGGAGGGTTCTGTTCCTTGTGCCGTTTCCCTTTGTTCTCGCGGGCGCCTCTTTCATCGCCCCGTTGGGGCTATCTTGTTTTTCTAAGTTTGGGTTTAGTTTGGACCTTTGTTTTTTTATTATGTGATATTCTTTATTTAATCAGTAGCGGGTAGTTTATTAGTTCATTTATTAGTTCACGTTTTGTTTAGTTAGAAAGAGCTGAGCGAGGGAAGCAGCTGTCCGGAAAACTCACCTGTTCTTTTTTCATGTCGGGAGTTAGGTAAGAATTCTACTCCGAGAACAGATGTAGTCAGGCCTTCTGCTTTCTTAGCTTTTCTACCCGTGTACTGATATTTTTTTTTTTTTGTTATTATTTGTTTGTTTTGTTTGTTCCTTTGTGAAATATTATGCTTTGTTTTTTTTTGGATGTTTAAGTTAAAATCCTTTGTTAAAATAAATTGAGGCGTCTATAAAAACTCATGTCACACTTGGTGACTCTTTCATATGTTCGGCCTGTGTTCTTTAATTGTTTGACCTAACGAGCTCTAAGGGGGATATGGGCTGTAACAAAAATATAATTTATTCCTGTGATGATGAAGTTTTTAAATTTTTAGAAGCCATCAGGAATCATTTTAATGTGCTAATTTGGTGCTAAGTAAACATTTGATATTACTAGCAATGCTAAAAACACTTGTGTGCATAATATTTTTGTTAAAACAGTAATATTTTTATTCTTTTTTTTTAATGAATCGAAAGTTCTGGTTATGCAATTTCAAGAACAGCTTTTTTTATATATAAAAATGTAACATGTAACAAATAAATGTCTTTACTGTCACTCTTGATCAAATTAATGTGTCCTTGCTGAACAAAAGTATTAATTTTCTTGTTGAAATAACGTACATTATGGTGACCATCCAAAGATAATAGCTTAATAAACATCTTAAATAATAGTGTTAATTAAAAAAATAAGTCACAATAAAACTGTTTAAATGTAGAAATGTTTGTGTGAGGGTGGGTTAAGGGTTATGGGCTATAAAATATCATTAGCTCAATATTAAAATAACAGTCAGTGGAAAACCCCACCATAATAGAAAAAGTCATGTGTGCACGTTTATATGTGTGTTTATCTTTATACGTGTAATGGGATAAATCATTATTGCTTGGCCAAAGTCAGTGCTTCCATTTTCCCTTGTTATATTAGGAAAAGAATAGCAAGTAAATTCCACTAAAATTATCATAGTCTAGCAACAAGAAAAAGGAACGAGGAAGAGAGACACAGAGCATGTAAGAGAGAGAGAATTTTTAGGGAAAAAAAGTGCATCATGAATATCTTCCGTATTAGTTTGGCAGGAACTTTCGGGAACATTGTGTTAATGATTAATATGAAGTTCATGCCTGGCAGCCTCTCTCTCTCTCTCTCCCTCATACAAACACACTCACACACTCCACACATAAAATAACTGACTCCTCACCATCTCTCTCTCTCTCTCTACTTCCCCCTCTTTCCTTTTCCCATAGGCCCAGAGATGGCCAAAATCAGCATAGCCAGTTGTCAAGGTAACCTCAATACAATCTATTTACCCACCTCTCCTCTCACTCGCCAAGGTCAGCTCTCTCCCTCTCTCTCTCCTCCTCTCTCGGTTTTGTTCTTTGAACAGCAGGGTAGAACACCCCCTAAAACCATCATTAGCACAAAACCAAAAGAACTGACAAAAGAACAAGAACTGAACTTTCCAAGCCACCAGTCTGCCACTGCATTCAGCTCTACTCTTAGGCCTCCCATTATTGAATTGTAATTTCCATCTTCCCCAAACACACATTCAGACACACACACAACGTAGAACTTTTCTCTTAAACCAAAGAGAGATTAGTGATTATAAAGACCCCCTGCTACAAGGCAGCGCTTAAACTAAAATAAATGTGGTATGCAGAACTACAACTTAGAGCACTTCTTTCTTTTGTTTCTCATTTTCACATTCAACATTATTGCGATACACATATAAATATATGCGTGCTTTATGCTAATCCACTAAAGCACACTCAGCTAGAGCTCCAATGGACTACTTGCACTGGGCCTAGTGACGCACTTCCGTTTTGAAAGCGTACGGCTCAGTTATTTCCGGTTATGTACATTTTCAATGTGCTGTAATCATCTAGTTGACTTTAACGCTTAATAAAATGAGATTCCGCGGAATGATTTCAAATTCGCAAATTTTCAGAGACAGGAGAAGACATATTCTGATAATTACTGTGTACAGAATTTTTCAAACTCAACGTAACCCGCAATTTTAATTCAACATAAACCGATCTGAGAAAGCGGTGGCTAGTAATCAAACGTGATTGTTCATCACAGGGTGTCAGTGCTCTATAGTGGCCTAATCGCGATCGCTGCAGTTTGTGAGATCTGATGAATAAGATCATAATGAACCTTTATTTATGTGTATTAAATATGTTAGTCATTATTCTGTGTCATATTCATCATTTCACTGTATGTAGTCTAATGCCAAAATATGAATATTAAATAGTCCCACCGTCAGCGTGTTACTGTTAAAATGATTTAAATGTTTAACATCGTTAAATAAGGCAGTTACCGCACATTCATTCAGCCATTTAAACAATGGAATAAGGAGTAGGGGCTCCAAGTAAGAGCACCAACGCATACAAACAAATGGTTGTACTACAAATAAAACCAAAAATTAACTAGGGTTTTACTACACTGTCCATAGTTTAACGATGGTAGGCTATTTGTAGTAAAAGTGTTGTTATACAAATGGGGAAAACATGGCACTTTTACTATAGTAAAACCATAATTAATTTTCGTTAGGGTGTTTATCAGTCAAACTCATTTAAAACTGTACATTCATCAGATATTAAATATGATCAGTAAAAGAAAAATATGGTTCGTGAAAATGCGGCAGGTTAGTGGGGAAATATATGTATTTATTATTCAGAATGCACATACCAAAGGGAAATAGATTTATAGTAACCTTTCAGCAGGTTGAATATGATTAATTGTATTTTTTCTAAGAAATGCCAGCCCTACAATGTAGTAATAATCTTCGTTCTCATGAGAAACTGTCTGTATGTAGGTGCGCTGAACCCCAACCGGAAACTACCGAGCCGTAACAAGTAGAACGCGGAAGTAGTTGTGCAAGTAGTCCATTGTAACAGATAACAAAGAATGCTGTTCCACACTGACCAAACCAGATAGGTAAAGCCCAGTTTATGTTATAAACAACTTCCTGGAGCCCAGTACCTTCATAACTACACCAACATTAAATGGACCGGGCGATTTCGGAAAGGCTAGCAATAGCAAGATAGTTTTGAAAGCAAGATCCCACCTTCCCTGCATAATCACGCTGGAAAGCCACGCCTCCTCCAAAAACACACGAACGGGCACAATCAGTGACACGATGAGAGACGGTGTTGGTAAAGGATTGAACGCAACGCTGTCAGATTACCTCATGTCTCATTCAGCAGTGAGAAAACATTACAGTACATAGCGCATAATATTACAATAATAACGTTTTCCATTCTAGCTCGGTCTGCATTGACGTCACTTTCCCGCCGGACTCGCCCCCTCAGCCGGACTGAGTGGCAAAAGAGCCTTCAGCCTGAATGGATTTAATAGGGAAGATGCAAAAACGAGTGTAAAACAAACGATAATCAGTTTAAACTAAAGGTTGCTGAGCTCGATATAATGTTCCTAACAACTTAACAAATATCCAGTGGTCAATGGATATTGATGCAGCCAGAAATCGTGTTTTCTAACACTTATATGTGTCTGATTTTGACGTGGGGGAAAATGAATAAAGCAAATTTGCCTGTGAACTCATTTTGTAAATACAAAATAGGTTGGTATAAACCCCGGTGATCACTTATATCAATGTAATATCGTCCAGCTGAAAAACGTATATAGTTTTTGTCAGTGTTTATTTAAAAACATCCAGTTATGCAGAATTTAAGATGGTGAATATTTAGCTGATGAGTTGTCAATACGATATACTATAATACAATATATAGGATATGATTTTACTGTACAATTCAACATATTAACATGAAATGACAAATGCAAATCAGTGTTTCACTGCCTGGAGACCATTTGTTTCTTTGAATTGCAGCGATTAATTTGCTTCTCTTTTCAGTAGCTTTCAGCAATCTGTAAAAATATACCTCAGGTTTCTTGTCAAATCTATTTGTACAGTCAATCGCAAAGCTCTTTCTGCTTTCAGAGGTGTTTTGTGTGTTCTGTCGCAGTATTCACATTGAAACCAATGCTGCCACTCAGCGGGCGGAGCCGCAGCCACTCCAGCTGATGGTGACGTCACACCCTCTATAGCGTAATGGAACACACTAATGACGTATCATGTCTGCGCAAAGAGGGTGCGCGGAGGTATGCAAAAACATTTGTTTACAGGCAGGTAGGATAGCCTATCGTAATGTTCGGACCAAACAATCTGATTGGTCTAACATTTTATGGTCCTACGCTTTCCATAGATCAATACATTTAGACCACTTCGATGTGAAGAGACTTTCAGCCCTCATAACAAAAAATGTTTTTGAACCAAATTACCTACCCTGCCTTTACAAGTACGAAATGTGTTTTTTTTTTTTGTTTGTTTGTTTTTGATTGATTTGATTACAGTTTTCATGTTCTCTGAATCTCAGCACAGTTGAGCCAGATATGTCAGTCACAAAATAATTCATAATCTAAGAGCTCAAAATGTGTTGTGACTGTGTTTTGCCTTTGTAGGTGTAGAGGTTTTGCTTGATAGTGCTTCCTAGGGATAGAAATGGGAAGAAATGGGATATGGAAAAAAATTCTCAGCAGGAGCTACACTGCTGTTCAAAAGTTTGGGGTTGGTAAGATTTTTTAAAATGTTTTTGAAAAAAAGTCTCTTGTTCACAAGTACTGCGCTTACACTCTAAAATACGCTGGATTAAAAACAACCCAGCGCTGAGTGAAATATGGACAAAATGTTTAAATGTATAACCCAACCATCTGGGTAGTTTTATTTAACTCCATTATAGTTTTATAGTATTATATCTATTATAGTTTTATTCAACTCTAATATAACTATTGTTTCAAAATGACTGTATGGCTCTCTTAAAATGAACCCAAAATAGGTTATAAATTAAAAATCAGACACATAATTGCTAGAGGCATCAGCATTAATCAAAAGGTGAACATTTATGAATAAAAACGAAACAAAAAGGTTTTTATTTAATTATTATTTGATTATTACTTATTCAACTTGTTCATTTATTGAACATATTAATAACTGATAATTTGCAAGCTATTTTGGGTTCATTTTAAGCAAAAAATATAGTAGTGTTTAAGCAATAGTTGAGTTAAAACTGCCTAGAAGGCTGGGTTTAATATTTAACCCACTCACTGAGTTTGTTGATATTTCATCCGGCTCTGGGTTGTTCTTAACCCAGCATTTTTTAGGGTGTATTTAATCAAAATACAGTGAAAAATACTGTGAAATATTATTACTATTTAAAATAACTTTTCTGTTTTAAAATGCAATTTTAAAATGCAATTTATTTCTGTGATGGCAAAATGCTAATATGCTGATTTGGTGCTCAAGAAACATTTCTTCTTGTTATCAATGTTGAAAACAGTACTACTTCAATTTTTTGTGAAAACCAGGATCATTTTTTCCTACCAGGATTCTTTACTTTCATGGCAAATGTAAATATAAATAATCTTTAACAATGTAAAAGTCTTTGCAGTCATTTTTGATCAATGCATCTTTCTAGATAAAAATATTATTTTTTTTAAATCGTTTGAAAGGTAGTGTATCTGTAGTATTTTATCAGATCCATTGGCACAGATGCAAGTTCACCACCAGAGGTCCTTGTCTGCGTAATGTTATTTGTGTTGTCATGGTTTCTGTTCTTTGTTTGCACCTGTTCTTTGTTCTGTTTGACAAGTCACCTGTAATATAGCCTGCTTAATCTCTTGGCTTCTTGCGAAATCTGGAGTTTTTTCTGACTTCATGACTAATGACTTTTCTTGAAGTACAAATGACTGTTGACTTGTGACACATGGGTTTTCAGCTCTTTATCTGGATCCTGTATTGTTTAATGTGGTGTTTTGAAGTCCTATAAAAGCTTTTTAAGCATTCTATTTTTTATAAGAATCAAATTCAACAAAGCAGTAACAAAGCACAGACTAACAAAGCAGTATTAGTAACAAATCACCTGCCTCTGTAACAGAAAAGAGAGAGAGAGAGAATGACAGCACTTTTAAATGGGTCATGGGATGCCCATTTTCCACAAGTTGATATGATTCTTTAGGGTCTTAATGAAAAGTCTAAAGTATACTTTGGTTAAAAATTCTCAATGGTAGTGTAAAACAACATCCTTTTTACCTTACCAAAATCAGCTCTGCAAAAATCATCCTATTCTGGTCAAGGCTGCTTTAAATGCAAATGAGCTCTGCTCGCCCCGCCCCTCTCTTCTCTCTGTGGAGTGACGAGCCTGTTTACTTTAACCGCATTTAGCTGCGTTTAGGTAAACTTGCTAACTAGCACGTTATTAGGAAAGGTGATTGCAGAGATTCATAAAAAAACCTTATACTCTCTTCTGCTGTAGGTGAGGCTGGATCACGAATGATTTGCGCGAACATAGACGCATTTATGTAGATTGGGAGGCGCATTCCCTTCACAAACAAACGTAATCCACAGCAGTGGCTCAGATGTCGGGAGTAAATGACGACCACTACGTTCATTATTACATCCAGCAACACAACACCTTAATCGCTCAATCTGAGTTATTCTTGTCTAACTTACATCCCTGCTCCAGCATCGAAACAGTGGAGGTTGGACTGTGACAGCTAGTCTGAGGTAAGACGCTCATGTCAATCAACTATCGTGGGAGCGGCCACACCGACAGGCATCCGAGAATAGCTCGATTTGAAAAAGGGGATATTATTTTTACAGATTAATTAAAAACCACTGCATGGATTTTTATCATTATAGGGTAGATGTGTACATACACTGCCAACACACATCAATGTTCAAACAACATGAAAAAGTGAACTTAGCATCCGATGACCCCTTTAATGGAAATTTAACAAACAACTTTCAGCAATATTAGCACTTCCATGCAGAGAAAGTATGATTAGTTTTAACTATATTTTAATTGTTAAGGTTCAGATAACTGTCAGCGATTAGGATTACACTCTTAACTGGATCCATATTATTGAAAATATACTTTTACATTTGTTTAGTAGATGCTTTTATCCAAAATGACTTAGAAAAGAGAACAATACGAACCTAAGCAAGCACAGTCAGCAGTACAGAAGAAGAACATGTAGTACTACAATATCTTATTTCAACTGAGCCCTAGAACAGCATTTCTATAATATACATATCTAATATTTCTGTGCACAAAGTTTCATCTGTATTAAGTGGCATATGCTGGGGACTAGAGAGGCATGGTGTGATTTTGAAGTGTAAGTGTGTGCAGTGTTTTATGAGCTTACTAGAGGAAGCTCCCAGTGTTAGCAATAGGTCAGTAAATCCTTTGTGCCCTGCTGGCAAAGCTGGCACTGCCACACTACAAAACTCACTGCCAACAACTGAGTAATTAGAGAGAAAGAGAGAGTGAGAAAGAGAGGAAAGACACTGTATGGTAGAATCAGACATGTAACTAAATCTGCTGAACTGCCTCACCTTGTTTGCTTTTGCACTCATTAGCCAATGTGAGTCAGTCAGTAGGGTGTGTCAGAAATCACAGCATGAACTTTGCTCATGTACATGCACTAATGCACGCAAACACATATATACATCAGTTAATAGATCTGAATTTTGCATTTACTTATTTTAAGTCAACATGTGGAGTTACACAACCCACTGTAATTCTGTTATGTAATATATATCTCATGTTTAACAAGGAAAAAATGCATTATTGGGAACTGATTGGATTGGGGATACCAAAATGGAAACATAAAATAATAAAATTATAAAATAAAATAAAACTACACTGTTTGTTTTTGATTCACTAAAAAGAACATAACAGTCATTTGTTTGAGAAATGGACTACACTCTTGACTACACTTGCTTTACTGCATAGAATCAATTAATCAGATTCAAACGTCTTTTAGCTTGAGCGCCATGTTTTTAGAATTGCATGTCATGCACAAGACACAGCAGAAGATGTGAGATCTGAATGTAATGGTCATAATAAGACGTCTAGTGCATGTTTACATTGAAAAAGAGTGGAAAAGCAGTGCAATGGAATGGCCCTTAAGTAGTGCGGGAAACTCTGCCAGAGTATTTTAGTACGGTGTTCTGTCTTCATCCGTTAATGGAATCGAATGTTGTTTATATAGATACATTTTATTTGTAATAACAATAAATCATTTACAATTACAGAGTTGGGACATAGCCAAAAAATGAGATGGTGAATAAAATACACTACCAGTCAAAACAGTAAGATTTTTAATGTTTTTTAAAGAAGTCTCTTCTGCTCACCAAGCCTGCATTCATTTGATCCAAAATACAGAAAAAGTACAAAAAAACCCCCCAAAGTGAAAAAAAAAGCTAAAATTTTGAAATATTTTTACGATTTAAAATAACTGCTTTCTATTCGAATATATTTTAAAATGTAATTTATTCTTGTGATCAAACTAAATTTTCAGTATCATTACTCCAGTCTTCAGTGTCACATGATCCTTTAGAAATCATTCTAATATGCTGATTTGCTGTTAAAGAAACAGTGTTTTATTATTATTATTATCAATATTTAAAACAGTTGAGTACATTTTTTCAGGATTCTTTGATGAATAGAAATATCCAAAGATCGATTTTTTTTCAAAGATTGTTTTTTAAGAAAGAAATGATAGAAATTATTACTTTTATTTAGCAAGGAGATTTATAATGTCACAAAAGATTTCTATTATAGATAAATGCTGTTCTCATGAACTTTCTATTCATCAAAGAAACCTGAAAAAAAATCTACTCAATAGACTGTTTTCAATATAATAATAATGGTAATAATAATAAATGTTTTTTGAGCAGCAAATCAGAATATTAAAATGATTTCTGAAGGATCATGTGACTGGAGTAATGATGCTAAAAATCAACTTTGAAACCACAGGAATAAATTACATTTTAAAATATATTCCAATAAAAACAGTTATTTTAACTTGTAAAAGTATTTCAAAATTTTACTGTTTTTGCTGTACTTCAAAATAAACGCAGGCTTGGTGAGCAGAAGAGACTTCTTTAAAAAAATATATAAAAAATCTTACTGGCAGTGTGTTACATTTTGCATTTACATTCTCTCATAAAACTTTCTCTAAACAAAAATGTTCCATTTGTTAGCAAAAAATTCTTACACAAAAAATTGCGTTCACCTGAATATAGAAATTTGTATTTCAATACTTTTATGAGCGATTGTAAAAAGTTTTGTAAATAAAAGCAGAAGCTCTGAATTTTTCCTTGCATCTCCTATTTTTTCTATCACCATGTGCCCCTTGGGGATCCACTGAAACATAAGCAAGTAGTGCCAATTTCATGTTGGTTTTAATAGTACTAAACCTTGTGTAAAAGCCAATAAATGGACAAGCTGTTAACCTGCGTGCCAATTTTTCCACGGTGTTCATCCCTGAGAGGTTGAAGTGTTATAAATGAAAGGTCATTTTCTCTAGTAACTCTTGTTGCTTGGATAGACAAGACAGCTGCAGCGAGAAGACCCGAGGGAAGGAATCAGTGTCTGCTAGTGTGTGAGAGAGCAGGGAGAAGTACGTGTATGTGCAAAGGAGAGAAGAAAAGGGACACTTAGGTCTCTCTTTCTCCCTGTATCAGCAGAAAAAAAGAAAATGAAAAAAAAAAAAAAAAATGCTGGCCTCTGTTGACACAGCCCTGACCTTCCCCTCATTCTGCTCCCCCAAGTGTGAAATTGAATGCCTGCCAGAAAGAATGAGGGAAGAAGGAATAGAGAGAGTGAGACAGAAAGAGAGAGGCAGAGTGGGGGAAACAGAGAAAAAGAATGGGAAAAAAGAATCCGCACAAAGCTAAGAGAGAAATCCAATATCACATGAATCAAAGGGTGCAGATTGTTGCCGTGCTTTTCCATTTATGGAGAGTCCTCCATATGACGAGCACACCAGGGATCTTTTTCTTGACACATGCTGCTCTGTCAAGAGAATAGAACTGAACCCCAGCCCCGGGTTAGTGTCTCATAGTGAAAGACTGTGTGGAAACATGGTCAGTGCTTTGTTTATTTGACCTAGAACCATATTCACTGTTCGGATTGGAGACTGCTGGCTTCACTGAACTGAACGTTAAACCAAAATTATGTTAAATACACATAATTTGAATGCGACACACATATGCACACTTACGAAAAAAAATCTGTTCTAAACAAACGTAACGAAACATCTCGTCTCAGAAACACCTTTGTCTCAGTCCTCAAATGTCCCGCTTTACTTTGGAAAAACTGAGGGATGGGGGAGAGAAGTGGAGTGGAATCGGGAGGTGGGCGGAATGAACCGTCTGTGATGTCACGGGGGGCGTGTTGCCCATGGCCACCAGTCTCCTGCTGACTCCAGACATTTCTGGCATTCCTACGAGACCCGCTTCCATTGTGCTGCGGGGGACCTTCCATTCATTCAGCTCAGGAAAAGGGAAGGAAAAGAACAGGGAACAGGGAGGGAGGGAAAAGCAGAAAAAGAAGAGGGTGGGGTGTGATGGGATGTTCTAACATTCTGTAGTCGTACAAGGTGTTGAGAGGAATGAAATAGGGCTGTTTACGAGGAATTAAAAATGCTCATGTATTCGTGGAATTCAAGAACGGCTGTTAATTAATTGCTTCTTATATAATGTCACAAATCCACTATTAGAGTCAGTTTGAGTCATCGTGTGACTATATAGAAATATCATGTTATTTCTTGCACATTATTCGGACTAGCTTACTGTTTTATAGCAATTTAAAAGATATATAGTCATATGGATGATAAATATTAATCTTCTTAATAAGCGGTTGTTCTGACGTTCTCCGAATTATAAGAAAGGAGAACGTCATTTTTCATTTCATTTTATTTATTTCATTTAATCACAGCACAGGTTTTTACAAGTGCGATAATCAGTTTACACAGTAGTAGTCCACCATCTAGTGGCTTGTTTGTGAAATAAGATTGTAAAGGAAGTTGGTGAATAATCCGAAATAAATACAACTGCAAAGTTTGTAAGCGTTTATGTGAACTATTAAAGGTCAACTATTAAACTATTAAAGGAAATCCTACTGTACATTCTGTGTTGTCTTCTTTATTAATACACATGCTTTATATAACCAACACGTTTAAAGAAGTTTTTGTGAACCTAACTGGGATTGTTAGATATAATACAAGATGTGCAGTTGCTACTGGGTCCCCACCCTGGTGAAAAAACCAGCATATGCTGGTAGGTATGTTTTTTTCACCAGGGCAGGACCAGGATTAAATATCACTCGCCTTTGACTTTGCCTCAAGACTACATTTCAAGGCAGTAGCTGTTTATATAAAACAAATCGAGAGAACGAATTAATAAATCGTGGCCATGATGTTAATTTTTTTGACATTTCATGTTGCGTGGCTCCATATGCAAAACACTACTATTTGCCAACACGTAATTCGGGCACTATTCTCCGAAACGACAGATGGCAGTGCACAGAAAGTCAGCTCAACCCAGTGAATACTATCTAGCCGTGGTAAGGTAATATTTGCCTAACCAAATCTAAATATTTCGTGTTCAGTGGTTCACTAACAACCAGCGTGTACGGTTATAAACGGGGCAAAAACAGATTGATAACTCCCTTCAGACTTATTTTTCGACACATACAATAGGCTTTCATGAAGCTGCACTTGATGAAATGTACTCACTCACCGACTTAAAATATCCTGAAGTTTGAGGTTTAGTTGACAGCTTCTTTCTAGACCTCCTTCCTCAAGGTTTTATGACGCCATTTAAAATAATTTTTACTAATCAGCTAAGCAGAAATGTGGGGAAAAGGAATGCGGCCTGTGGCCTGCATAATTTGGGTCTCAGTATATGTCCCATTATACATCTTTGAACTGGTTTTATATGAGATGGTGTGTGTATTTGCATTGCAGCTTTGGTGGATAAATAACATACTTTCTTACTTAGATACATACTTAGTAACTTACATAGGCTACTTATTTACTTGTTTGTTTGTTTGAGTACCTCATGTGAAATGAAGTGTTCTTAAGATTGATGTTTTGTTAAAAGAATTAATATCATAATTGTTAAATATTTAAATTTTGCTTACTTTTTATATTTACATACAGTATTCCCAAATGATGTTTACATTAAAATCTACTTGAGAAACCCATAAGTGTCATACCTTAAAGGTGAAGCTCACTTCAACAAAATTTACAGATAATTTACTCACCCCCTTGTCATCCAAGATGTTCATATCTTTCTTTCTTCAGTCATTTAGGAATGCTGTCCATATAGTGGACTTATGGTGCCCACGAGTTTGAACTTCCAAAATGCAGTTTAAATGCAGCTTCAAAGGACTCTAAATGATCCCAGCCGAAGGGTCTTATCTAGTGTAACAATCAGTTAAAAGAAAAGAAAAAAAGTACAATTTATATACATTTTAACCTCAAATGCTCACCTTGTCTAGCTCTGTGATGCACATGCATAGTCTGTGTAATCCGGGTCAATACAGTTAAGGTACATCGAAAAACTCACATTTTGTCCTCCAACTTCAAAATATGAGGCGCCACGTAGGATTTAAATCAAACTTCGCTTATCAATACATATATAAAACACATGCACATACACCTAGAAATTACTTGCATATACATGTATACTGTTGGATGTTCAAAATATATATATGAAATACACGTGCACACTATTACGAAATCCATACCAATACATCTTTTATTACTAATGAATACATATACACTTGTGAATAACTTGTATATACATATAAACTTAACGCATGCATACGCTAAAAAACACTCGCTTATACATATAAACTTGATCCATGCATATACACCTACAACAACACGCACATATATATATAAACTCGCTGCATGCAGACACACCTGTACATACTCGCACATACATATAAACTTGATCCATGCATATACACCTAAAAACACTCGCACATACATATAAACTCGTTGCGCGCATATACACCCATAAAACACTGACGCAAACATACAAAATACATTTCAGGTAAGACGCATGCTTTAGTTGTGTATATACATATATGCAAGTGATTTCATATGTGGATGTGGGTGAACTTTTCAGTGCAAACAGAAGCAGCGGCACTTCCGGCGGAATCTCCAGATGCCGGGGCATTTTAAAACGCTTAACGTGACTTAATGCATTAAAAAAGTGTTTTAAAAAGACCTTTAATATAGCATACGATGTACCAGGGGCGAATTTCCACTGGGCACTTTTCAAAATCCCGTTCAGCACCGCCGAGAGTTCGCGCGATCGTTCAAACAAAACCGAAAGTAAAACGCGCACGCGCCTTCAAAAGCAATTTTAATACCCCGCGTTTAGAGCGCGACTCCCCAATGCCTGCAAATTAGGCTACATAACATATTTAGGATGTTATTAGTATGTAGGCTATAATAGGTTGTGTAGCTGTCTACAGCTCTCTATCATGTTTTGCACTTTGAATACTGAGAGAGTAGCCTACTATGGCTGCATTTATTGTTCGCACTTAATACGATTAAGAAAGGACTGAAATCATACAGGAGAGAATAAAGCCAGTCAGTTGAGTTTGTAGCAAAACTTTTTATGGTGCTTGAGTGTTGTTGTCTTTTACTCATGGGCGTCGGAACCATTGAATGTGGGTGGGACAGGACCCACCCACTTTTAAAGACCAACGATATCGGACCCACCCACTTTTACCGTCTCTAATTCGGCGAATATGTCTGTGCACTTTTTAGAGCGCCATTAGTCAAATCCATTCCCCATGACGAATGCACTTCTGTAACACAGCAAAGTAAATAAAGCATCTGAGTGTATCTGCTGCTCAGATACACCTAATCCTGCTCGATACATTATTCTAACATTTAGATTAGTTCCTTCATTTTTATGTTTATTGAAAACAAATGCCTTTCCGATGTAAAATGAGATGTGAAAAGGCAGAAGGAGGATTTCGGCAATAGGTGGACGCGAACTCGGGTCGTTTGCGTCAAAAAACAGTGGATATTCGCTTTATCACTTACGCCACTAGAAACACACTTCAAATACCTCCTTTTGTAGTGTTGTCACGTTAGTGGGCAGAGGTAATATACATAGTAAGGCACCACACTACAGAAAATGGCATATACTCCCCACCCACATTTATTTTGCTTCCGACGTCCATGCTTTTACTGCATTGTAATAATTCATACTCAGAAAGTAGAACAGAACATAGTTAAAACAATTTAAATAGAGACCAAAATTTTTCAAACATGATAGAGAGCTATAGACAACTACACAACCTATAATAGTGTAAGGCGTGGAGTTTTAGCTGCCCGTGGGTGGATGTAAATAAAGACGATAGACTTGAAAATACCGACGACTAGTCATTTTTATTGAGCAAAGGCCTAGAACTCGGGAAGAGATCAACACTAATCTCTGTACCCGCCACAATCTACTCTGCTCTCCTCCTTCACATTATAAGACCCTCCTTCTCAGAGGACGCAACACCAAAATAAAAGTCCTTGACAGAAACATGCAAAAATAGAATACAATTAATATTAAATAAACAACTTCACAATAGCCTGCATACTAATAACATCCTAAATATGTTATGTAGCCTAATTTGCACGCATTGGGGAGTTGCGCTCTAAACGCGGGGTATTAAAATTGCTTTTGAAGGCGCGTGCGCGTTTTACTTTCGGTTTTGTTTGAACGATCGCGCGAACTCTCGGCGGTGCTAAACGGGATTTTGAAAAGTGCCCAGTGGAAATTCGCCCCTGGTACATCGTATGCTATATTAAAGGTCTTTTTAAAACACTTTTTTAATTCATTAAGTCACGTTAAGCGTTTTAAAATGCCCCGGCATCTGGAGATTCCGCCGGAAGTGCCGCTGCTTCCTTTTACACTGAGATGCCTTCCGTTTACACTGAGATGCCTTCCGTTTGCACTGAAATGCCTTCCGTTTACACTGAGATGCCTTCCGTTTACACTGAAAATTCACGCACATCCACATATGAAATCACTTGCATATATGTACATACATAACTCAAGCATGCGCCTTACCTGAAATGTATTTTGTATGTTTGCGTGAGTGTTTTATGGGTGTATATGCGCGCAACGAGTTTATATGTATGTGCGAGTGTTTTTAGGTGTATATGCATGGATCAAGTTTATATGTATGTGCGAGTATGTACAGGTGTGTCTGCATGCAGCGAGTTTATATGTATATGTGCGTGTTGTTGTAGGTGTATATGCATGGATCAAGTTTATATGTATAAGCGAGTGTTTTTTAGCGTATGCATGCGTAAAGTCTATATGTATATACAAGTTATTCACAAGTGTATATGTATTCATTACTAATAAAAGATGTATTGGTATGGATTTCATATTAGTGTGCACGTGTATTTCATATGTATATTTTGAACATCCACCAGTATACATGTATATGCAAGTAATTTCTAGGTGTATATGCACGTGTTTTATGTATGTATTGATAAGCGAAGTTTGATTTAAATCCTACGTGGCGCCTCATATCAAAATCCTATCTCACTGTTTTACCTTTTTTTGTAAAGGGTGTTTGACCCTCCTTTGCACGTTAAAGTTTTTCTAACCTACCCTAACTGTATTGACCAGGATTACACAGAGTTTGCATGCGCATCGCAGAGCACAAGACAAGCATTTGAGGTTAAAAAGTATATACATTGTACTTTTTTTTTATATAATAACCAATCGTTTCGCTAGATAAGACCCTTCTTCCTCGGCTGGGATCGTTTAGAGCCCTTTGAAGCTGCACTGAAACAGCATTGATTTTGGGATTTCAGACTCATGGGCACCATAGAAGTCAACTATATGGGGAAATATTCTGGAATGTTTGCCTCAAGAAACATAATTTCTTTATGACTGAAAAAAGAAAGGCACCAACATCCAGGATGACAAGGGGGTGAATACATTATCTGTACATTTTTGTTCTGGAAGTGAACTTCTCCTTTAAGTCTCAAAACAGGTTAATCATGTGCTTTTGATAAACCTGGTTAGTGTTGTAATGATGTCTAAAGGTTGCATGTGTTTAAAAACCTTTTTGAGAACTGTTTATTTAAGCAAAGTATTACTTGTGAGATTTGCTGTACTGAATGACAATAAACTACTGTTTTGTTTTGTATCAGTTCTGTGTGCCAGATGCGTTGATTGGTCAGGGTGTAGTAAGTGACAGAACATCAGCCACATCTATATTTATTCATTCAGCAGACACTCTTTATTTAAAGATGAAAACCATACAAGCAGAAATAATTAATCTATGGGTGAACACAAAACAAGAAATGCTATCACAATAAATCCCCATATTAATTTAGTGCATTTCATAAAACATCTGTTCTGTAAAAGTACAGTATGTAATAATTTATAAATAGTTATGCTACCACAGAACTATATTGTGTAACATAAAACACGTATAGTAAGCCTAATCTATTAAACATTCACATATGTGGATATAGCAATCTGCACTCTCTGAGGAAGGTTAGAGACTCATTAACTTTTTAACTAGTAGTAGACTAACTAACTAGTAGATAATCAGAGGCTTTGTGTTCACATCTCTTCGTTTGTTGCAAGGGCTGAAAAATGGGTAGATTTTCTCAGTGAAAGCCTGACCAGTGAAGGAGTAGATAAGAGCCTTGGTCCCTACATTGTAGAACGAGACCAGTCCCTCCTCATAATCCACAAACACCCCCACCTTCTGGGGTTTATCTTTTAGGGAAAGAGGAACAGGACAAGATTCATTAGCGACATATTCACCCCCATTTCTTAGCCAAACACACCAAAACCCATTCTCTGGGCACACTGTTACTTTCCCCTTTCTTTCAATGGACTCTCTAGCCACACCTAAGTCCCATTCAGTTTTGTCACCAACTTCAACCTCATAATAAAATTTCCCACAGGAAAAGCCATCCTTTCCCAGGACACAAGCGGAGGAGTCAAATCTCTCAGGGTTATTGGGAACATCTCTCCAGGATCCACTATGCTTCACTTGTTTTCCGTCTTTAGACAGGATGAGTTTAGGGTAAGCTGTTTTAGGATCCAAAATCACATTCACTGCAAAAGAAACACATGCACAGTGACAAATACAATACAAACAGCCAATTTAAAGACTCCATCTGAGAGGAATCTAAGCTTATGTTAATCATAACCATGTGAACGTTACCTGTGTAAAGTCTCTTTAGTGTACTCAGATCTGCTGATGGAGAAATACTGAATGTTAGTATACACTGCTATTAACCTTCATCATCAACTAAAGGCTGGAAGATTGAACAGATTTGAAGGCATATGATAACAAACTCAAATCAGTTTTACTTAACAAATTAATTTAAATTAATCAATTTACACAACTTAGCAAAGTTCTAGAATTCAAAACTTCAATTACTTTAATTACTTTAATTTGCAGAAGGCAATGTTTTATGTCAGCACAAAAAAAGCACTCAGTTAAAGATTTTAAAGCAAAAACCAACCCCAGTCCTATATCTGTCTTACCAGTGCCAAAACCTTTTTTATTGTTCTTTTCCACTCTTTTTGGTGAGGCAGTGCTGCTCTTGTTGAAGTAGATTTTGTCTTCTGTCTGAACATTCCTTGTTCTAGTATTTGAAACTTCTGTCAGGATGCCCTGCTGTGTGCTCAGGGTAGCAGATACATCTTTTTTCTCCACCACTAAGGAACCTTCAGACACCAGTAAACGATGAGAGGGAACAGAATCTGTACTTCCACAATCTGATGCAAAAGACTTTTGAATAACTGTCTGTGTGGACAGTGGACTATGAAAAAAAGTGATTTGCTGTTAACAGAAACATAAACTACTGGAAGAATAGAGTATATATAGACATACATACATACATGCATACATACATATACGGTAGTCAACATTTGAAGTGAATCAAAAAAGTTGTCCTATGATAAGAACAGGTATTGTTTTGGTTTTAGGACAACTTTGATGAAAGGTTTTGATCCACTTCAAATGTTGACTACTGTATATACATACATTTGGTGCCAAGAAAACTTTTTTCCATTGACATTTTGAGCCATGCAAATCACTTTTGAAATTCTGTGATTATTTCCACATTTCGCAGGATGGTGGAAACCCAGACTTTAACGTCAAAAATCTGTTTCAAGAAAGCCCACTCACCATCTCTAATCACAGCAGCAACAGGCGAAACACTTTCACCACTGGTCTGGACAGGACCTTCCACCTCTGGGCAAGCAGTCTGAGTAAGAACAACAATCCGTTAAAAGCAGCATGTCTGTTTGCCTTGCTCATGTCATTATAAACACATGAGGCTATCATCAAACCTGTAGAGAAGTGGGTGTGGAGGTCGTTCTCCTACCAGACATGATCTCTTCTGTGATGTCACGTCCACCCTGGTTGGGGTCAAGTATTCTGATCTGTAAGGAAACCAACTGGTAAGTCACAGAGAAATGGTTCAAAATAAAAACACACCAAATGCTGTTCCCACCCACCTGTTTGCGCTCTCTTCTTGACTGCTGAGGGGGAGCTTGCTGTGGAGGTGGAGCTGGTTGCTGCTGAGCAGGGTTCATCATGACAGGCGTTACAGACACTAATGTTGGGTACTGCTGTGTAGCAGGATAACTGGCAGCCACTAGACAACAAGAAAAAAAAGAGAAGATTAGACACCAAAATAAGAGACAGTCAGCTTTAATGGGAGGGGGACACACATGCAAAGTGTTCCACACTTCCCAATGCGCTGGAGAAAACAATACTTCATACCATTCTTCTCATAAATCTCTTAATGATAATCACAAATCGATAACTGTTCTTTTAACATCCCAGAATGTTTTCAGTTGTGTTTTTTTCTTGTCTAGGACATGGAGGCAAAGGTTGAAGTAGCATTACATGCTACCTGCCGAGTTAAAACACAACCAGCCAGGCTAAGACACAGACAAGAGGTGTAACAGAAACAGCCCTGCACTTCAGACTCACCAGGATAGCGCTGGGAGGTGAGAGGAGCTCTGTGCAGTGAAAGACGTCCGTTCTCTCTACCTGCACCTCTCCCCTCATCCCCCTGCCTCTCCCACCCTGCCAGAGAGAGATCTGAACTCAGCCAAAGGAGAAGGGATGAGAGGAAAGCAAGAAGAGACAAAGGTCAAGAGTGAGTAAGAGGAAACAACAAGCATTTAAAGGGATCATTGGATGCACAACTCACTTTTACATGTTGTTTAAACATAAATTTGTGTTGACAGTGGGTGTACACAACCACCCTATTATGAGAAAAATCCACCCAGTGGTATTTTTGTAATCTTTGTAAGTAATATGCTCTTTTTCAAATTAAGCCATTCTCAGGTTCTTGTCAGTATGACATCACACCGACAAAGGCCACTCCCACGATAGTTGATTGACAGATAAGACCCTTCTTCCTCAGCTGGGATCGTTAAGAGCCATTTGAAGCTGCATTTAAACTGCATTTTGGAAGTTCAAACTTGGGAGCACCATTGAAATCCACTATATGGAGAAAAATTCGGGAATGTTTTCCTCAAGAAACATAATTTTTTATCGACTGAAGAAAGAAAGGCATGAACATCTTGGATGACAAGGGGGTGAGTAAATTATCTGTACTTATTTGTTCTGGAAGTGGACTTCTCCTTTAATAATTTATTAATACTTACTGATTTCAAAGAATTTCTTCAGTTCCATTTGGATGTTTTCTTGAAGGCTCTGGAGAGCTTTGTCCAAAGTTTCTGTGTTCAGATCTATGTTCATAACAGTAATGTTGCTGCTGCAGGACTTGACTTGTGGAGGGCTGCACACAGATGAAAACGTCTGCAGTATTGCAAGACAGAGGAGATCCCTAAATGTGCATTTTGATCTGATTAAAGAATTCTAAGAGGTATTGGTGAGTAAAGAACACTGGCCTGTAGGAAGTGCAGGTGATCCTCAGTGTGTTTGAGCTGCTCCAGCACAGTGTCTCTCCTCTTGAGCTCATTGATTTCCTGCTCCAGCTCTTTAATCAGCTCTTCAGCCTGCTTTTCTGCTATTTTTTGCTTCTGCTCCATCACCTCCAGCAGCTCAGACTGACATCTCTCAATGCAGTGGATCAGAGCAGTGAGAATTTTGACACTGTTGTTCTGGTGAGGTTAGGGAAAACATTAGAGTTAAGATTAAGTATTCTATAACACAAGGTGAGTAGTTTTTATGGCTTTGAATCACTGAGAGTGCACCTCGTTGGTTTTTACTGAGCTTTTTATTTCTTCAGTCTTCTTCATTCTATCCTGTATTATCATCTTAACTTCCGCTTGTGTCTTTTCCAACTGAGCCTGAGGATGAAAAGTAGAAAAATTCTTTTTTATTGATTTTGTAGATTTATGATAATTTGATTTGATTTACACAAATTTTATTTGCTTAAATGTCCTCAGATATTTGCGTGTATGTATTTCTCACCCTTCGATCACCACTTTCTTGTTCTATAGGAACAGTGTTGTGAGTTTTGTGTCCTATTTCAATGCAGATCAGACAGAGAAATGACCTGTCATCTCGGCAGAATAGCTCCAGCGGTTTTTCATGTTTAGCACAGACATAATCTTCCAGGTTGTCCACAGGGTTGATCAGTTTGTGCTTTATGAGCCTTGCTGCTGTTTTATGATTTTCCAAGTGAGTCTCACAGAAAGATGTTATACATTGCAAGCATGATTTTACTGCACTGAGTTTTTGATTTCCATGGCAGACGTCGCACAGAACATTAGATTTGTTTAGGCTTTCTTGCATCTTTGTGTGATCAGCCATCTCTAATGAATCTCTGTTTATTTTTAGTTGTGGATTTAAATTATTCCTTTAAAAAAAAAAAAAGGCTGTTTTAGTATAGACACTACAGAAACTTTATCTACATGAAGTGATGACTGGGTCGGTGCACACCTCCTGATATGGCACTGAAGTGGCTTGTTAGTGAAGAAATAGTGACAACAGGAGGTTGTTCAATGTAATTTGATTTGCAAGTCACATGATCTGTTACTTTTAAAAGTGTGTACTTTTCTTTTAAAGGGGTCATGAACTGCCTTGGTTTTTTTTTATTTTGTACTGTTCTCTGAGGTCCACTTATAATGTTATCAAGATTTTTACATCAAAAAACATAATTTAGAAGTGATAGCCTATTTTCTGTCCTGCTTTTATCCCCTCATCAGAACGCTTTGTTTGAATAGGCGTAGTGGATTGCAGACTCGGAAGTAAATGCCCACTACTATGATTGGCTAACAGCGTATATTCATTCCTTATAGATGGATGCCTCTGTGATTTAGGTTTAAAACATGTAAATAACTAAGTACATATCAAACGATCTGTAAGAAGAGACAAAGCAATAGTGACCACGTAATGAAAACAGTTACTCACACTTTTGTTGCAACATCACTGTCAGCACAACATCGTCTTTTAGTTTCAATCTTTGTGAAAATCCTGCATCAAATTGTGTCACTCCGGTTACTGATGTAACATCGGTTTCCTGAGATAAGGGAGTGAGCGTAGCATCACTGACGCTATGGGTAATTGTAAATGAATCCGCTGTAAAATTAAATAAACAAAGGGCCGAGTTCTTACTGACATGGTCTGGAATTTCATTTAAAGGAGTAGTTCACTTCCAGAACAAACAATTACAAATAAAGTACTCACCCCCTTGTCATCCAAGATGTTCATGTCTTTCTTTCTTCAGTCGTAAAGAAATTATGTATTTTGAGGAAAACATTTCAGGATTTCTCTCCATATAATGGAGTTCTATGGTGCCCCTGAGTTTGAACTTCCAAAATGCAGTTTAAATGCAGCTTCAAAAGGCTCTAAACGATCCCAGCTGAGAAAGAAGGGTCTTATCTAGCGAAACAATAGATTATTTTCTAAAAAAAAAAAAACACAAAAAAAAATTTATATACTTTTTAACCTCACACACTCGTCTTGTCTACCTCTGCATGAACACTGTGTAATCTGGGTCAAAACTCCAATCTCGTTTTCTTCTCCAACTTCAAAATCGTCCTACATCGCTGTTTTACCTTTTTTTGTAAAGGCCGTTTGAACTTCTTTGCATGTTCACTTTGTAAACACTGGGTTGGTACTTCTGCAGCGATGTAGGATGATTTTGAAGTTGGAAGAGAAAATGAGATGGGAGTTTTTCAACAACCCTAACTGTCATGAACCAGAATACTTACGCAGAGCTAGACAAGACGAGCGTTTGAGTACATAAGACATTGAGTATATTAAAAGTATTTAAATTGTAATTTTCTTTAGAAAATAACAGATCATTTCACTAGATAAGACCCTTCTTTCTTGATTGGGATTGTTTAGAGCCCTTTGAAGCTGCATTTAAACTGCATTTTAGAGGTTTAAACTCGTGGGCATCCTGAAATGTTTTCCTTAAAACACAATTTCTTTACGATTGAAGAAAGAAAGACATAAACATCTTGGATGACCAGGATATAAGTACATTATCTGTAAATTTTTGTTCTGAAAGTGAACTACTCCTTTAAAAATAAGGTTCATCCTCTTTCCTAATGTTGTGGTTAGAAGGAAGGCAATGCAAATAAATTGGCACTGTAGAGCGTCTTGTTTTTAGAGCCATCTTTATTGTTTGGTTTCTGCATGAACCTGCATTTGTCTCTCTCGTAAACACGACGTGCACAGATCGGTGGCAGGGCTAAATAGCCAGCAATGTTGATCTTCTGCAGAGGCGCCACTTAATCTACCTATTACATCACACATAGGAACATTCCAAAATCTGTCGTTTTGGCAGACTGCCTTTAATATAAGCTGATTTTAGACTAATGACAAAGTTTTGAGTTTGAAACTTACAGGATGTGTTTTATAGTACAATGACCTCTTATATGTCAAAAGATCAAGGCAATTTTGGTTTCTCAGTTCATCACCCCTTTAAAATACTTTCTCCTGTCAGTTTCATTCAAGATTCTACTGTAAAGATGTTATATTCCCCAGACAAAGCAATTAATTTCAGTTTCACTTTTATCACATTTTATCATGCCTTTGGCTATGTCTTGTTTTGTAGGATATGCATTACATGATATCCTAATTTAATAATACACCACACTGCATTACACTATATGCTATCCAGAATTACTTCTAAATGAGTTTCAGTAAAATTTGTGTATCTACCAACAGATAACAAAAACATAATTCTAAACACTGCAGTAGTGCACACTTTCTCGAATGAAAAATCATTCCTCTCACCTGTCTATTAGTTTTGCCTCAGACTTTCAGGACAAAATGCCCACAGAAATGATTGTCTCTGTTTTTCAAAGCCAAAGACTGAAGAACCTGTTCTGTAAAGATAAGGATGTCAGCTGATGTAGTTTCAGTTTCACTTTATTGTAAAGGTGTGGCCTAAATCCTCTGTAAGCATTACTCCATAGGCTACTAGCCCAAATGTCAATATACCTTTAACTACTCTTTTGTTGTGTCTTTCTAAACACGCTGAAGGTACTGGAGGCTTTAGTCATGAGTCAAACTCTTGATCTACAATTGGAAGTGTTTGCGTGGCTATTATAAATCACTGTCATGAACTGTCACAGAATGTTGTGGATAAAAAAAAAGTAGGTTTACTTTAAAGGTAGGTTAATCATAAATGACAGCACATGATTGCTGACATATTGTCAGTGGAAAATTATTTTGAGGTCATTGTATTTTTTTTCAGGGATACCTGCAGGTTGGAGAAATGGGTGTGTTGAAAGGTCTTTACAATTGGTTGCAAAAGCGGCCTGTTCTGTGTAAAAGCATATGCTATTAGCTTACAAATGAGAAGAAAGAGACATAAACAAGAGGTGTGTACCTTGTAGTCACCACTCCTAGTATCACCCCTGTTATTTAAGCTACTTCTGCTCCTCCTTATTATTATTCTGAGACTAAAATTTCTGACTCTTACTCATCCTAGAGCTTTCAAAGTACAACCACCAAACTTGGGTCAGACCTTCAGAGTGTTCTGACCAACGATATATTATCTATATGTCTGTCTGTCTATATCTACAATTGTATGCGAAAGTTTGGGAACCCCTTGCAGAATCTGTGAAAATGTGAATAATTTTAACAAAATAAGACAGATCATAAAAAATGCATTTTATTTTTTATTTAGTACTGTCCTGAGTAGGATATTTTACATAAAATATGTTTACATATAATCCACAACACAAAAAAAATAGCTGAAATCATTAAAATTATTACTACTGTGTGTGGTTACCTGGATGATCTGTTTTTTTTGTTTTGTGATGGTTGTTCATGAGTCCCTTGTTTGTTCTGAAAAGTTAAACTGAGCACTCTTCTTCAGAAAAATCCTCCAGCTCCTGCAGATTCTCCAGTTTTCCAGCATCTTTTGCATATTTTAACCCCTTTCCAGCAGTGACTATGATTTTGAGATCCATTTTTTCACACTGAGGACAATTGAGCAACTCAAACGCAACTATTAAAAAAGGTTCAAGCATTCAATGATGTGAGCCGGGGGTGAAAACTTTTTGAATTTGAAGATCAAGGTAAATTGTACTTAATTTGTCTTCTGGTAAACATGCAAGTATCTTCTGTTGCTTCTGAAGGGCAGTACTAAATGGAAAAAAATAATATTTCAACAAAATAAGAAAAAACTGGACATCCTCATGCTGTTCATCATCGACCTCCATTGTTTCGATGCTGGAGAAGGGATGTAAGTTAGACAAGAATATCTCAGATTGAGCGATTGAGGTGCTGTGTTGCTGGATGTAATAATGAACATAGTGATTGTCATTTTACTCCTGACATTTGAGCCGCTAAAGATGCAGTACATTACATTTGTTTGTGAGGGAAATGCGCCTCCCGATCTACATAAATGCGTCTATGTTCTCACAAATCATCCGTGATCCAGCTTCACCTACAGCAGAAGTGAGTATAAGGTTTTTTTTCTGAATCTCTACAATCACCTTTCCTAATAATGTGCTAGTTAGCAAGTTTCGCGGCTAAACGCGTTAAATGCGGCTAAAATAAACAATCTCTCAGAGCACAGCTCGTCACTCCACAGTGAGAAGAGAGGGGCGGGGCGAGCAGAGCTCATTTGCATTTAAAGGAACAACCCCTTAGAATGAGATGATGTTTGCAGAGCTCATTTTGACAAGGTAAAAAGGATGTTGTTTTATACAACCATTGAGAATTTCTAACCAAAGTATATTATAGACTTTTCATTAAGACCCTAAAGAATCATATCAACTTGTGGAAAATGGGCATCCGATGACCCCTTTAATAGCTGTTTTTGAGTTTAACTGTTTAGAACAAACAAGGGACTCGTGAACAGCCATCACAAATAAATAAATAAATAAATAAATAAAAATCATAGATCAAGTGTATGTAAACGTAATGTTTTGCCTAAGAAGGAGAAAAAGATATGGAAAAATACTGCAAGCACTGATCAGTTACCAACAGAATTATTAAAAAGTAGATTGACGCTTCTAAATTAATTAGAGCTACTTAGTACAGTTCTGTTAATTAGCAAACACACATATGCATTCAATAAACAATTTATTTACTTTCCAAAAATAAATAAATACAAATATAGAAAAAGAGGAAATTCATTCAATTTACAATGTACAATCAGCAAGAAAATTATTAATATTTTGTCTATGCAAGTAGATTATGATATAACAAACACCTATCACTATGAACTGCAGCGATACATACTTGCTGTTCCCTGAAACTTCAGATGGTAGGGCAGAAAAAAAGTTGAAGCAAGAAACAAGACTTTAGATATACTTCACTGAGATTCACATTTACCTAGCCAGGAGGTATGAAATTAATATTTCTTGATTGTTGGTAATACACAAACGCATGACAACAAAAACACTTATCCAGCTAATATGATCACCTATTATTATTTATTTTTAAGAAATCGAACACTTTAAGTCCTAAGTTCAATCTTAAGCACGTATATGTCCACTTAGCAATATATGCTATTGTATTAATTATTTATTTAAAAGACCATAGACTCTATTGTAATTAGGCTAACTAACAGTATGGATAATCAGAGGCTTTGAGTTAATACCCCCTCTTCTGTTGCAAGGGCTGAAAAAAGGATAGATTTTCTCAGAGAAAGACTGACCAGTGAAGGAGTAGATAAGAGCCTTGGTCTCCACATTGTAGAAGGAGACCAGCCCCTCCTCATAATCCACAAACACGCCCACCTTCTGGGGCTTGTCTTTTAGAGAAAGAGGAACAGGACGAGATTCATTAGCCACATATTCACTCCCATTTCTTAGCCAAATACACCAAAATCCTTTCTCTGGGCACACTGTTATTCTCCTCTTTCTTTTGATGGACTTTTGAGCCATACCCAAATCCCAATCAGTCTTATCACCAACTTGGACCTCAAAGTAAAATCTTCCACAGGAAAAGCCATCCATTCCCAGGACGCAAAGAGAGGAGTCAAATCTCTCAGGGTTATTGGGAACATCACTCCAGAGTCCACAATGACTCACTTGTTTCCTGTCTTTAGACAAGCTGAGCTTAGGATGAGCTGTGTTAGGATCCAAAATCACATGCACTGCAAGTGAAACACAAGTAAATTGATGAATGCATAAGAAGCAGCCCTTAAGATCAGGTTAATATTAATCATATTTATCTTACCTGTGTAACATTGCTGTATTTTACCTAGCCCCAGACCAAACCATGAGAACTTCACTTGCTTAATAATATTCTCTGCTTTCTTCTTTGAGCGAGTGCCGCAGTCTGTTTTACCCAGGGTAAAGTAGATTTTGCCCTCTGTCTGATCATTGCTTGTGCCTTGCTGTGTTCTCAAAATACTAGATGCATCCATTTTCTCCATATCTAAAGAATGTTTAGGTACCAGTGAAGGAAGGGAGGAAGCAGAATCTGTGCTAGAGCTGCCATATATGAATATACTATTGGCTAAAGGTTGTGATGTTGGTGGAATGAAGTTCAGTCCTTGAACAACAGAAGGCTGAGCTGTGAAAGTAAATGTGAAAATTCACTTAAGTGTTTACCTATGCAGCATACAGCATAACTTATGCAAGCCTTATTGAATCACTGGATCAAGAACTGAGCAGAAAACTGTATTTAGACAGCTGCAACTTACAAATGCTGCTGGCAGTAAAAACTGTGCATTCAACCTCAGTTCTCAGGTACATAAACCAAAGAGTTGTTGGTAACCAACATTCTTCAAAATATCTTATTTTGTGTTTAACAGATGGAAGAAACTGATACAGGTTTGGAGTAACAAAAGTGTGAGTGATGACAAAATTTTCGTTTTTGGATGAACCATCCCTTTAAATCACTGTCGTAGATAAAATGTCCTGAAAAACTTAACATTTTTGCCTAGAAAATTTATACTTCAGTTTATATTAGGGCTGTCAGTTGATTAAAAATTTTAATTAATTAGTTATATGATGTTTCGATTAATCTAATAGCAAGAAATAATTTGTTTATTAAAATGTATTTTATTTGATTCAAAATAGAATTTATTACACATAAACATTTAAGCTTCAACGGCCTGACGTAAACTATGGAAAAGAAGATAATTTAAGAAACATCTCAGTAGTTTTGTTCATACAGTCTAAGTCATCATCGTAACCAAAACAGCTTTGTTACCAACAGTCTTCAAAGTACCTTCTTTCATGTTTCACAAAAGAAAGGTTTGAAATGACATGAGGGTGAGTAAATGATGACAGAATTAATTGTTTTTGGTGAACTATACCTTTAATGTTTTAATTTTTCTTATTATTATTATTTGCTTATGTATTATTATTATTATCTGCCAGCAGGTGTCGGTAAATGTCTTCGATTCGTTCAAACGGCTGATTCTTTCAGGAATAAAGTAAATGTCTCTCTGAATCATTAATATTAATGGTTCACACGGTTCCTTCAAATCACGGATTCATTCAGAAACTAAACACCGCTGTGTTGCTGGAGCTACGCCACAATTCTGCTATGGCTTCAAAGGTAATATATTCTCTGCACAATTGAGCAAACTCATAATATTGTGTTTTAAATATAACACAATATCAACTTCTTATTTACTTAACTTGTATAAAATCATATTTAAGCTCGCAATATATCGGGACAAAATCAGCACTCGTGTGATATTGCTCTTGCTGCCCGTGTGATATCTTGTGGTATGTGATATATATATATATATATATATATATATATATGAGACAAAACACAAATAGCAGGGGTCACCAAACTTGTTCCTGGACGGCCGGTGTCCTGCAGAGTTTACCTCCAACTTTCCTCAACACACCTGCCTGGAATTTCAAGTATACCTAGTAAGACCTTGATTAGTTGGTTCAGGTGAGTTTAATTAGGGTTGGAGCTAAACTCTGCAGGGACACCGGCCCTCCAGAACCGGGTCTGGTGACCCGTGACATATAGGGACATTTTTTTTGCACCAGTATCTAGAATTTTAGGGCATAACTAAAATTATGTAATCGCGTTATTTTTTCATAACTAATTAATTAAGTTAAGCTCTAGTTTATATATAAATTCACTTCTATACTGCTTACTGATCTTATGGATTTTTTCCAGTTCATTGTTGACTTTTTCCTTGAAGCGAGTAAGAGCTTTCTCCAGAGTTTCTGTGTTGGGTAGATCAGTGTTAATGTTGATGTTTGTCCAGGTCTTGACTTCTGGGGGGCTGCACACAGATGAGTAGACCTAATGTAGGAGAACAGAGAAATACTTCAGAATAAGGAGTGTTGTCCTGAGATGTGAGCAGTGCTGTTCACTGCAGAGCCGAATGGCCTCCAGCTCCCCCTCTCTGAATGTCCAGCTCCACCTCTGCGTGAACTAATGGGTGGAGTTATGTTTAGAATAGGCTAAGGGGTAAGGTTAAGGTGTGGTTAGGTGTGAGCACCCTCTCAGTAAGAGAGACACTGACCTGTAGGAGGTGCAGGTGATCCTCAGTTTGTGAGAGCTTCTCCAGCTCACTGTTTCTCCTTTCAAGCTCAGTAATTTCCTGCTCCAGCTCTTTAATTAGCTCTTCAGCCTGATTCTCTGCTGCTTTCTGCTTCTGCTCTATCACCTCCAGCAGCTCAGACTGACATCTCTCAATGGAGTGGATCAGATCAGTGAACAGCTCAACTTTATTTGCTTTATTTCTCTCACTGGTGCTCTAGTTGAGAAGAATAACAGACACTGAATCAAAGTCAGATTTCAAACCCTTCTTTCCACCAGCTCTGTACGATAGATCAGTGGTGTCAAACTCAGTTCCTGGAGGGCCGCAGCCCTGCAGAGTTTTGTTCCAACCCTGCTCCAACACACATACTATGCAGTTTTCAATTAAGCCTGAAGGACTTGATTAGTTGGGTCAGGTGTGTTTAATTAGGGTTGCATCTAAACTCTGCAGGCCTGCGCCCTCCAGGACCGGAGTTTGACATCCATGCAATAGATGATTGTGTTTAAAGCTAATTAAGTAGATAATTGTTGAGGTGTCACTAACAACACACCTTGTTGGACTTTGCTAAGTTTTTAATCTCCTCGATCTTCTTACATCTGTCCTGGATCATAACCTTTATTTCTTCATGTGTTTTTTCTAGTTGAAGCTGAGGACAGAAAGCAATATTTTTTAAAGCAAATACATCAAGTGAACATGCTCTCTTACAATATTAAAAATATTCTTGCAGTCATTTTGGTGGATTTCACCAGTTAAATGTACATTATTCAGTTTGTATGTTGGCAATTCAGTTTTAAAGGAATAGATCTTCCTAACATTTGTCATCATTGCCAAATTGTCATCATTTACACATACACTCATGCTGTTGTGTGTGTATCATTTTGTAAAAAATAAGCCAAAATGTAAATGGTTTAATGTGCAGTTTATGTTGTTTATTTTAGTGCTTTGCGTCAATGAAAATTATCAGCCAGTAACTTAAAGGAGAAGTCCACTTCCATAACAAAGATTCACATATAATGTACTCACCCCCTTGTCATCCAAGATGTGTTATCTTTCTTTCTTCAGTTGTAAACTGCATTTTGGAAGTTCAAAATCGGGGCACCATATCAGTCTATTATATGGAGAAAAATGCTGACATGCTTTCCTCAAAAGACATAATTTCTTTACGACTGAAGAAAGAAAGACATTAACATCTTGGATGACAAGGGGGTGAGTACATTATATGTGAATCTTTGTTTTGGAAGTGGACTTCTCCTTTAAATTGTGAACTGTTAATTGCTTTAGAAAGAGAGTCATATGGACATATTGACTTCTGTGGAATGAAAAAGAGCTGTTATTTGTTTCACAGAAGTTTTAGGAATAACATGGAGATAAGTAAATTAATTTGGTGTGAACAGTTCCATTAAGTGAGCCGAATAAATATACTAAAATATCTTCTGATCTCTCATATCTCGTCTTACCCTCTTGTGACCACTCTCTTCCTCAATAGGAACCACGTTATGAACCTTATGATCTGTTTCAGTGCAAAACAGACACAGAGAGGTCTGATCATCTCTGCAGAACATCTCCAGTGGTTTATCATGTTTCCCGCAGATATAATCTTCTAGGTTGTCCACGGGGTCAATCAGTTTGTGCTTTATGAACCTCTGTGCAGTTTTGTGATGGTCGAGGTGAGTCTCACAGAAAGATGTTACACACTGCAAACAAGATTTTACTGCCCTTTCCTTTTTTTCAGAGCAGACATTACATAAAATGTGATGAAAAGTTTTTGTTTGGTTTTGCATTTTCTTTGCATTTTCCCCTTCCTTACAGAGAGGGCATAGATGGAGCTGTCCACTCTCCCAGCATGCCTCAATCCAGGCGTTACAAAAGTTGTGTCCACATGAAGTGGTGATTGGGTCATTGAGCACCAACAGACATACATGGCGACTGAAGGAAGTCATGACTGTAAGTGGAGAAACAGGGACACCATGAGGCTCTGCATAGAAGTGAACCAAATGCAATATGTTGTATAACAAGAAGGAAAGTTTTTAACAGAATTAACATTGCATTGCGATCTAAAACTTTATTTTCAGGCAATGAGCACTGGCTGTGTTGCCATTTAGGCAGCATAGCTAACAAATAGTTTAACTAACACAGTGCTTATGTTAAAATATTTACAGTATGATTTTGCAATTCTTCACACAATCTTCAGCATCAATCTAATTTGATTTACATATAAAATACCATTGAAAAATAAATAATCTTTTTGATTATCATTAGTAACACTGTAAAATCTATGAAAAATAATGTATTTACATGATTGATTTACATGTGAAATGTCACGTGCTCAGTATTATTTAATTAAAAATTGTTCTAACAATAGCCTATATTCTATAACATAGTTTTTTGTCTTTCTTTCTAAGATCTATATAGTCTAACTGGTAACACTTTACAATAAAGTTCATTAGTTAACATTAGTTAATTACATTAGTTAACATGAACTAAGAATTAACAATACTTTTATAGCATTTATTAATTTTAGTTAATTACTTTACAATACATTACTTTAAGATTTAGTATATGAAATCTCACCTGCCTATTGATGTTATCTCTGGCTCAGGAGAAAAATACAGCACAGCGGATTTGAGAACCTTATTTATTCAGGACCAGGTTTTATGATGAGGTGAGGTTTGTTTCAGTTTCACTTCACTGTAAAATCTTACATAATACTGCTAACACACTTTCTAGTTTGCTAAGTTTTGTTTTTTTTAATGACTATAATTAGGTTGTCGAGACTGGACCAATATATATATATATATATATATATATATTCCTTTTATTGTTATTTATATAATAATGTCCATATAGTCTGTTTTAGGTGTTCTGCTAAATTACAATGCTCCTTAACAAAAATTTTTAAAAAATGTTACGTTTAAATAAATAAAAATATGTTCAAACCTTGTTGGCATTTATGACAGACGCTGTGTAAGTAAGATAAGAGTTACTGTACAGTAGTAGTTCCTGTCTTCAAACTTTATAGGCTATTTAAACTATTTAGGCCGCACCCCAGTTAAGTTTCGTTTCTTTAAAAGTGCTGTCACGTATATGTTCCTATTTGTCCTTATTTGGTTTGGTTCCTGTTCTAATTCTTATTTGATCACCTTCATTGTGTTCACCTGTCTTGATCATGTATTAATCATCTCATTAGTTCCCTTTGTTTGGTTCTTGCTTATAAATCCTCAGTTCCCCCTTAGTCTTTGTCCTGGATTAATGTTATTTGAATGGAAAACTTTGTTTTAGATGACAAGTTTACTTCTTCATCGTGCTCTGTTGTTACAACCACATCCCGTGACAGGTGAGTGCAGATTTCCATTTATTGAACTGTCCTCTTTGTTTACTCTCCAATTTTGAATCAATGTTAATGACAAAACAAGAAATGAAATGCCTATAATTTCAGTACTATGTGTTTTGAGGTGACTTACATGCTTTGTGTTCCAGAGTTGCAGGATGGTCATCTAGCAGAATCATCAGTTTACTATCAATAAAACTTGAAAAAATGAATGCTAAATTACGTGACAACTGAGAATATCAATGTATCATTGTTTTAGAAATAATGGATTCATGAAGAGGAATGTTAATATACTCAAATTCAATTTTTTTTTTTTAAATTGGAACCACACATTCCTAAAGGAGAAGTTCACTTCCAGAACAAAAATGTATAGATAATTTACTCACCCCCTTGTCATCCAAGATGTTCATGTCTGTCTGTCTTCAGTCGTAAAGAAATTATTTTCCTTAAGGAAAACATTCCAGAATTTTTCTCTTGTGTTTAAACTCCCAAAATACAGTTTCAATGCAGCTTCAAAGGGCTACAAACGATCCCAGCTGAGGAAGAAGGGTTTTATCTAGTGAAACGATCAGTTATTTAAAAAAAAAAAAAATTAAAATTTATACACTTTTTAACCTCAAACGCTCATCTTGTCTATTCTCTGCGATGTGCACTCTGTGTAATCCGGGTCAATACAGTTAGGGTAGGTCGAAAAACAGTTTTTCTTTGTTTTTTTTTATTTTTATTTTTTATAAAAGCCATTTGATATTCTTTGCATGTTCACTTTGTAAACACTGGGTCGGAACTTCTGCAGCGATGTAGGAGAAAATGAGATGAGAGTTTTTCGACCTACCCTAACTATGTTGAACTGGAATATACAGAGTACACCAAAAGCTAGACAAGACGAGAATTTAATGTTAAAAAGTATATAAATAGTAATTTTTTTTAGAAAATAACCAGTCATTTGGTTAGATAAGACCCTTCTTCCTAGAGCCCTTTGAAGCTGCATTGAAACTGCGTTTTGGAAGTTTAAACTCGCGGGCACCATAGAAGTCCACTATATGGAGAAAAATTCCTCAAGAAACAGAATTTCTTGACGAAATCTTGTATGACATCAGGGTGAGTACATTATCTGTACGTTTTTGTTTTGGAAGTGATCTTCTCCTTTAATAAGGTCATAAAGTAGACTACATAAATAATGAGGATGGTTTTGAGTTTAGGTGTGTTTAATTTTATTATTTTCGGTTTGAATCTTATTCTTAGAAGTGTTATGAGAAAGGGTCTCTTTTCCAAATCTCTGATCTATACCTCTTTCATACATCTATCTAGTGTTGTACAATGCCAGCTGTACCTAAATCTTCCTTACTTTTTTGCCATAGACATAGATAGCAGCAGGAGTGAACTTCCCAAAATCTGTGAGTCACGGTTGCTTTAACAGGTGCTGAACAAGAGTCTCCTGTCCCTTTAAGGGGAGCTGCAGTCTGTGATTGAAAGGGCAGTGTGTATATGAGTCAGGGGCTTTAGAGCCAGCTCAGTATGCGTGTGTGCAGGCTGCCAGGAAGTTGGGCAGCAACCACACCAGCTACAGTCCCATCAGACTGCTGCCCTATGCGCAGTCTGTGGCAAAGCTTTTTTTATTTTTGTGTCTACTCCTCTTGACTCTCTTCTTCCTGTCATCTCTTTTCTTTTTCTAGTTTTGGAGTGAAAACCAGACTGATTCTTTGGGACTTATTTGGGATCCAGGCACAGCCCCCAGTGGTCCATCTCTATCTAGGACCACAGTGCGCTTTGTGACTTACTAGTGACAGATCCTGCCGTAACCACTGTCACCCATGTTGCGTGTGTTTATTCTGTGCGCCCAGAATGTGCTGACGCATGATGAGGACATTAGCGATGCCTACTGCACCGTCACTTATGAAGGTAGGGGCTAGACCAGGGTGAATGCATAAGGAGTTTTATGTAGAGTATGTTGTAGAGAATTTGCTAGAATGCCATTTTCTTTTCTGGACAATCACATTCATTCTATTCTCTCACTGTCTTGTGTCAGTCTTCCTACTTTCCACATTCCATCAAGCGGGCTATTATTGGAAAAGCAGTTGCAGTCTCTCTCTCTCTTGTGTATATTTATGGGTGTCCTGTTGCACTTGGAATATGTGTGTGTGAACGAGTGCTGCAGATTTGCCCTGTGTTTCTAAGAGATGCTATGTCATCACAGTTTGGTTCAGCATGGAGCTCTTGTTTGCTTTACATTCAAAGCTTTTAGGCACCCAAAATTCATGTGAGATGTATAAGAAGGGCTCCTCTGTGTCAACCAGGCATTCTGTTGTTTCTGCCTGAGAAACGAAGTGTGTTAAATATTCTTTTCTTACTATTAAATATTAAGACAAAAACCAAATTTTTAAAAAGAAGACCGCATCACAGAAATAAATTACATTTTAGAATATATAAAAGTAGAAAACATTTTACAGTTGTAGTAATATTTCATGATTTATTCATTCTCAAGCCATCATAGGTTTATATGACTTTCTTCTTTCAGACGAATACAATCAGAGTTAAATTAAAAAAAAAAAAAAAGCCCTGGCTCTTCCAAACTTTATAATAGCAGTGAATGGCTATTAGGATTTATTACTCCAACATTGTAAAAAAAAAGAAAAAAGAAAAAAAGTTGTTTTAACTTAAAAAAGTAAGTGTCCATACCGCCTTAAAATTGTAAGTTTACTAAACGTAAATATCCACGTTTCCACATAGTACAACTTAACATTTAATGTTGACTAAACTTAAAATTTTAAACTCACACTTACTTTAAGTTGAAACAACTTTTTTTTTCAGTGAATAGAAGTCCAATGAAATGCATTCATCCATCATAAAAAGCACTGTAAAAAACAATTTGCTGAGTCAACTTAAAATAATTTGTAACCTGGCTGCCTTAAAATTTTAAGTTCAGTCAACTCAAAAAAAGTTTATTCAACTTAATGTTAACTTATACTAAGCAACAACTTAGATATTTGAGTTGAATCAACTTAAAATTGTACGGCAGCTGGGTTACTTACCCATCTGTTAAGTTTAGCAAACACAAATATCTAAGTTGTTACTTAGTCCAACTTAACATTTCAAGTTGACTAAACTTATTTTAGTTGACTGAACTTAAAATTTTAAGGCAGCAGGGTAACAAATTATTTTAAGCTGACTCAACAAATTGTTTTTTATTTTTTACAGTGTATACTCCACAAAGCTAATAAAGGTTAATAAAGGCATTCTGAAGCAAACTGATACGTTTGTGTAAGAAAAATACCCATATTTAAAACTTTATAAACCGTAAGCTCTAGCATTCAGTTACTGACGTACGTGCGTTTACAAGAGAGTGGCGTTCCAGTGGATGATGTAGGACTTAGGAGTAAAGTAAGATCCGGTGAGAATATGCTAGTCTTGTAAGAACCAAGTTTGTTTACAGGAGCAAAGGTAGCAAAGTTTTCTTTGTTTAGCAAAGGAAAACTAGTCTCCTCTTGGCTTATATCGAAGTCCTCCAACATTTTCTTTACAAATCCTTGTTTTGTACTTTTAATTCATGACTGGTGTTTTGTTTTGCTCTCTTCTCTGCACTTCCACTTTCATCACTTCCCACCGGAGCTTATGCTACGCCTACATCCTATGTCGTCCACCGGAACAACATGTTCTCGTGAACATGCGTACAACAGTTAACAGTTACAACAGTTGGTTTATAAAGTTTTAAATATGGATATTTTTCTTACACAAATGCATCGATTTTGGATAGATGGATGGATGGATGCACTTTATTGGACTTCAGTTGGACTACTGAATCTCAGGAGCTATTTACTGCTATTATAAAGCTTGGAAGAGTCAGGACATTATTTAATATAACCCCGATTGTATTCGTCTGAAAGAAGAAAGTCATATACACCTAAGATGGCTTGAGGGTGAGTAAATCATGGGTTTTTTTTTTTCAACTTTTGAAGGTAGTATATGTCTGATCCTGGTTGCTCAAACAGCTGTTTTATTATTTTCTCCTATTCAAGTACTTAAGTACATTGACCTGAATTTTGCAGAATGTTTTTCTCTCTCCCCCACAGAGATGCATAGGAGCACTGTCACCCCCAGGGTTGAAACCCTCTGTGTTTGTTGGGGAATGCAGTTTGTTTGCTCAATGGAGGGCTTGTCATTGCTGTAGTCATGAGGCAATCATATTCCAGCACTTAGACACAAGCAGAGTTGGCTATGTTAAAGTGCTACAGTAAATCATGATATGAGATCAATACAATAGAGCATTACCTTCCATTACATTCATTCAGTGTTGCATTTTAGAATAACTTAAACTATTATGAGAGCGTCTTGTGTTCTCAGGTTTACTGCGTTGCTTTGTACTGTTTTGTTGCAGTCTTTTATTGCTAAGGCTTTGGAAACAGACAATAGTCTGTAATACACAATCATGTATTTCTTTGCCTAAAATGCAAAATTCATTTAAATATAGTAGATCTGTTTATTGCTGTGTAAGTGCATTTATGCCACCTTTAGCAGCATTGAACAGTCTGTGGAAAGACACCTAAATGTGCACTTATGTGCCTTTATTTGCTGTGTAAATTTGACTATACATCACCTCATTTCAATCCACGTCAGGATTTTTTTACAAAAGGATGATGCAAGCTCAAAGGTAAAGAGTGCAGGCTTGCATCGCTTATGTGAACATTCCTTCTATCTGCCACTGGTGAATAAACTGCAGAGTCTCGTTTCAAACACAGACCACTGGATGAGCCACAGCTGCTGTGTCAGGCTGGTTAGGAGGCTCAATATTTTGTCCCAAAGTGTTGTATCTTATCAGCTAAATCGGCTTATGCAATCAAGGTCAAAAGTTGACTTAAACCTTGCAGAATCTGCAAAATCTTAATTATTTTACCAAAATAAGAGGGATCATACAAAATGCATGTTAATTTTTATTTAGTACTGACCTAAATAAGATATTTCACATAAAAGATGTTTACATATATTCAAAAGTTTACATACACTTATTTCCTAATACTGATCCACAGCTTTTTTTTTTTTTTTTGGTTTAGTAACTGAACAGTTAGACTGCCTGCTTTTCTTCAGAAAAATCCTTCAGGTCCCACAAATCCTTTGGTTTTTCAGCATTGTTGTGTATTTGAACCCTTTCCAACAATGACTGTATGATTTTGAGATCCATCTTTTCACATTGAGAACAACTGAGGTTCAAACACTCATTGATCCTTCAGAAGGAAAAACAATGCATTAAGAACTGTAGGTGTAAACTTTTGAACAGAATGAAGATGTGTACATTTTTCTTATTTTGCCTAAATATCATACTTTTTACATTTAGTACTGCCCTTTGAAAGCTACAGAAGATACTTGCATGTTTCCCAGAAGACAAAATAAGTTAAATTTACCCTTATCTTCAAATTCAAAAAGTTTTCACCCCTAGCTCTTAATGCTTGGTTTTTCCTTCTGAAGCATCAGTGAGTGTTTGATCCTTCTGTAATAGTTGCATATGAGTCCCTCAGTTGTCCTCGGTGTGAAAAGATGGATTTCAAAACCATACAGTCATTGTTGGAAAGGGTTCAAATGCACAACAATGCTGAAAAACCAAAGAAATTGTGGGACCTGAAGGATTTTTCTGAAGAAAAGCGGGCAGTTTAACTGTTCAGGACAAACAAGGGACAAAGTCACTAAACAAAACAAAACAAAAACAAACAAGAAAACACAGCTATGGATCATTCAGGTAACAACACGGTATTAAGAATCAAGCGTGTGTAAACTTTGAACGGGGTCATTTTTTATAAATTCAGCTATTATTTTCTCTTGTGGACTATATGTAAACATTTTTAATGCAATATTTTTTTAAATATCTTATTCAGGTCAGTGCTAAATAAAAATATGCATTTTGTATGATCCCTCATATTTTGGTAAAATAATTAACATTTTGCAGATTCTGCAAGGTGTATATAAACTTTTGACCTCAACTGCAGTTGTAACATAAAAACAAAATTAACTTTAGAGGTCAGGGAGATGTGCATTCAAGCAGTAGGTGGTGCTCCTTGCCTGAAAATGTCAGCTAACAAGTAACAAGCCTACACAGAGACCACAGACACTCTTGTAGTACAGTATACTGATATAAAAAACAAATCTGTAAGATAACTAATGTTTTTAAGTGTGTGAATGAGTGGATTTTAGTGTTGATGTAGGCAATTAAAGGTGCGATTTAAATCCCAAAATATCTTTTACAAGCTGTTGTTCTTGCAACGTCCACTGCATTATACGTTTTTAACGTAAACATAAAGAGATGTTATATTAATTAATTTTTTATATTCTAATGGAAATACTTAGAGAAAAGATGGATGAGGAGACAGAAGAACAAGCTGCAGGAAATGTTTAAATTTCCTCTTGAGTTATGGGCTGGGTCACTGGAGAGTGTGATCCACAGTAAGTCTGCCTCTGTAAGTTCGTACATGACAGTCTCTGTGTACGCATGTGAGGGAAGATTGTGAAACAGATTTATCAATTCGGACGCCTTATCAAGGACGCAAACAGAAATTGATTTCAGGATTGTGGTGGGCTTATACAACCCCCCAGTACATTCCATTCTGGACGTCACATTCATCTTTGGACTTTAAGATCACAAGACGTCTTTATCTTCAGAGTAACCTTTGTGAGGGTCCTCTTGGGATCTGTTCTAATTTTGTGGTCTGATGGTAGTTTGGCCTGCTTCTTGTTGGAGAGTTTGGGCATCAAGGCAGCATGTTGAGGTGTTTGCTACAGAGGGCGACCAACCTGAGAAATGTAGAAAAAGGGGAGAGGCAAAGCGACCCGCTTGCTAGCATCACTTTCAGAGGTAAGAGATGACATCAAAAACATGATTGTCTATCCAACTGAAGGCATGAAAATGTAGGGTCAGATGCAGATTTCAGTCATTAAGACTGTTAGGCTGGTGAATGCTAATTATGGGTCATTTTTTTCTCAAACTAGTAAAATTGCATTTGTTTACACAATGAAATGAATATTTTCTCTTTCAATTTAGAGGGATCATATCACTGCAAGATGCTGCATAATCTAGAAGATTTTTGCATAAATCTAAGCTTGATTTTTATTTTATTTTTATTAGTTCTCGCATTGAATGAATGAATGTGACGGACACTCGTTTTAGACTACCTCGCAAACTGAGTGGCAGTTCCTCTCATTGTTCCATGTTTCCTGTTCCAGCGCAGGGATGTACAGGAACATGCGTTTGTGAGCATGTGGGATTGATGAGCTTGATGTGTTTTTGTATGCCTAGTTTCCATGGCAACAAAATCCATTTCTTTCTTTAATCATGCTCCTATTTGGTTGTCTAAATGATCACGAAACAAGAAAACATTACGATTTTAAGTTAATATTAAGTTAATAAAAATAGGTTTGTTTTTAGTATGACTTCATTTTGCAGGATGCTGAGAGAAACAATGTAGTTCCTGTCTTGTGTTATTTAGCAGATCACTAGTAATCACTGTCTTGGCAAACTGCGGGAAAATATCAAGGAGAACAGATTTTCTAAATTTAATTTGGATACTTCTTTTGTGACACATAAAGAGAGTATAGTATGCTATATAGTTATACCACAGTATAGTTGATTCATTCATTCATTTGCTTCAGTGTTATTTAAATATTTTGTATATATTACCATAGCATTTATTAATATTTTGATTTAACTTTTTCCAATTTATTTGAAGTATTCAGTTGTAATTACTAAATATTTTTAATATTTGTATTTAGCTTTATATTAATTTCAGTCGAAGGCAAGGCAACCTTTGTAATTTCTGTTCATCTAATATTTATATTTAATTGTGTTTCAGTTTTATTCTAGTTAACGATTATTTAGGTTAAACGGATAGTTCACCCAAAAAAGAAAATTCTGTCATTAATTACTCAGCCTTATGTCGTTCCAAACCCACAAGACTTCCGTTCATCTTCGTAACACAAATTAAGATATTTTTGATGAAATCCAAGAGACAGCAACACGATTGACATCCACCCAGTTGTTATTTGCATTTTCTTTGCGCACAAAAAGTATTTACGTTGTTTCATAACATTACAGTTGAACCATTGATGTCACATGGACTATTTTAACAATGTCCTTACTACCTTTCTGGGGCTTGAACATGTCAGTTGTGTTGTCTATGCAGGGTCAGAAAGCTCTTGGGTTTCGTCCAGAATATCTTAATTTGTGCTCTGAAAATGAAAGGTCTTAAAGGTTTGGAATGACATGAGGGTGAGTAATTAATGACAGAATTTTCATTTTTGGGTAAACTATCCCTTTAACAATAACAATACTTAATGTTGTTCATTACATTTATTTACATTTTGGAAAGATTCCTTAAACTGCCTTATCTGTTCATGTTATGTCATATCTTCTGAATTTCCTCTATGTAGTGTATCATTACAGAGGGTCATCTCTTTTTCCACCTCTTTGTCATGTGATGAAAAGGCTTCCCCTCATTCTGACAGAAACAGATACTGAGTCACTCTCTCCACTCTATAAACAATTACACCAAACAATTGAAGGAAAATCAGGTGTTCTGGCCTTTATTCTGAGTTGAACAAAGAGTAGGTCACTACATTAGGGCTTGTTATTGTGTCACATCTGGAGGTCACTTATTTGTCTTATTTGTTTTCCCATTTAGTTGCCATAATTCGTTAGATATGCTTTTTGGGTTTTATGCTGCGTTCACGCCATATCGTAATTACCGTAATTTCGAGATGACAACATGTGATGTTCTACTCGGAGCTGTTCACGTCCGCAGACTCGGAATTATGCTTTTCTATGGCAACACTGTCAGCACCTAAATAAAGCCTACGTTGGTCAGGTGGTACAGCGGTCATGTGGTACAAGTCGTAGCTCTCAGAAGACTCCCAGTTCACAAGTTGCAATTACGAGTTCTACGAGGACGTGAACGCTTTTTACAAGTTGGAATCTCGTAATTACGGGAATTCCGATATGGCGTGAACGCACCTTTAGTGTCAGACAGCTCGCAGGGAGTTTGATTGACAGGCGTTCTGACCAATCACAACGCCGGCAGAATCTGCCATTTTTGTCTGTCAAACGAACCAGACAAGACTTAAAAAATAGTGTGTATTGACATCTTTCATAGGTTGAAACAATATACTTTCTGATGTTCACATTATATGCTATAACTAGTAAAGCGGGAGAAAGGATCGGTTAACGTGCTGTTTCAACTGAGGCGCTACAATGATCTGTCACGATTCATTAAAGAGCCACCAAACGGTATTAATCGTTTAAATGTTTTTTTAAAAATGACAACACTTGAAAGCTGAGACTTTGTTTCATACCTAAAGTAACCTGCTCTGTCTTGTCTCTTGGTGCGTTGTCAGTTTTCGCTTTGCTCCGCGATGTATTTTTTCACTGTGTGAAAACGAAGTAAAGCCTGAGAGCGCCATGGCTTGCCGGACATAGCAACAGTAACAAAGGGGCGGTCTTTGCGAAGAGGCACTTGCAATTAGTCTGATTCCATTCTAATCAGAGGGATCTCGTGTTTCTTTGTGTGTACATGTGTGTCTTCCGTTGTATGTGAATGTTAGGGAGAGGGGATGAGGCTTGAAGACATAAAATTAGCTGCACTAAGTGTTTTTTTTCCTTAGGCACAGTATCAAATACCATCTCCATTTATAGACATCACAGAAGCAAATTATCCTCCCGGTCCAACTGCCAGAGTCCTTAGTTTGAGCTCTGAGTAAGCAGCAATACATGCAGACTGTGCAAAAGAGAGAGAGACAGCGTGCGAATTTGACTGACTTTGTGCAGAAGGCAAGTGTTTTTTAAAATGAAAGCTATTGACAGAGAAAAGTGAACTGTTAGCATAGCTCAGTTTGCTTTGTTGCTGCTGACAAAATGAAACAGCTGAAAAGCTGAAACTGTATCAGTATCTGTATTTAGAGATTAGAAAAAGATCTAGTTTATGTTTAATACAAACGGAATAAAAGTATCATCACTAAAATCTGAAACTAAAAATGAAGCTAAAATTTCAGTCTTGTTATTTTTAACACATACTTATCAAAGCTACGGTTTCCTGGCTATTTCTCAGATTGTATCCACCCATCGCCTACAATCTGATGTGTTTTAAAACACACACTAAATAAAGCCCAGGACTTTGAGGTTCACGGTTAAGAACGTTCCAGCCAGTTTCCGTCACTTTCTGGTGGAGGATGTCATGGCATGCCAGTGTTTTGTTGTCCTCTTCTGGCTTGTGCAAAGGTTTTCAGGCTCCAGGTCTATTTCAGGCAGGCAACAAGGGTTTTCCCACAATGCCACTGATTGTATATCTGCCAGAGGAGCTTGTTTTTGCTTTATTCACGCCTCTTGACATGTACAACCAAAACAGGAAGATAAACAGAGCCCTTTCCTGAGACACTTCATAGCGTGACAGACCAGTGGTGATTTGCATGGGTACAATGCTATACATCATGCTATCGGTAGCTTACTTGTTTGTGCATGTGACTACTGTTCACAGGTCTCAAAACACCTTGAAAAATGTGTGTCTGCTCATTAGATCAGCTCTAAATTGTCCTTCGCTAATACAGGCTCAGTTTCAAGCCTAATATGTGTCCCTGTGGAAATCTTTCATCTGTATTTGTCAGGTGGAAGTTAGTACCCATTGTCCATCTTCCTCTCACTGAAAACATTTTCATCATGGATGTACTGGAGGCCAGCCACTGCAGAATATTACGTCAGATACACTGTCCTCATATGCCCTGTTCTGATAGCATGTTTCCCTTTTTCTTTTCATTTTTCCAAATTTGAATAATGAGGCTTTTGATTAAGTAAATATTTATTTTCATTGCTTACAAACTTGCATCTAGATATACTTTTGAATATGTCAGGATTGCATTTAAATGTTACTTTATGTAAATGTAAAAAACTTGTAAACTTTAGTGTATATCTCATGGAAAACTCAATGGCAAATATACTAACTTCTGCATATTCTTTCCTTTCTTGTTATTGTAGGGACAAAAAAGAAGACCAAAGTCATCAAAAATAATGTCAATCCTGTCTGGAATGAGGTTGGTTAATTTCTTATTACATCCAACTCACAAATATTCATTAACAATTGCTGTTACTATAATTGGATTTATAAATGTTTGCCAAATCATTATTCTGTTCCTGTTTCATCATTCCCTTTTCTTTATTCCAGGGTTTTGAGTGGGACTTAAAGGGTGTTCCTTTGGATTCTGGAGCAGAGCTTCATGTTGTGGTCAAGGACCATGAGAAAATGGGCAGGAATAGGTAAGGTCTCTCTTTCACTCTCATGTCCTCACCTCTGTTTCTCTTTCTGTTCATACGAGTATATTAATGCGTCCCTCAGTATATTACGCAAATGCAGCTCCTCTACCGACATGAAACAATTGCTCAACAATTCAGTTGGGAGAGCTGTAGAATTTATGGAATGCACCATTGTTTAAATGACTAGTGGCATTAGTGTGGAACATGGTAAACATCCACTTAATTTGCTGTGCGTTCCCATATTCTCAATATGACCAAAAGTGGTTACTTACTGGCCTTTTGCTTTATTTAATTTTGAAATTAAGCTCATATAGAACATACTAAATGTGCTTTTAGGTAACTTTTAGGTAACCCCCAGTTTCCCAGACTAAAATGTAAGTCTGAGCTGCTTCAACTGAAATAAACTTGCACTGTCAGTGCTCTTGATTTGTCTCAAGATGCACACCAGTAATGTTTTTTCTAAGGCATGTTTATAAAAATTACTTTAATGTCCTAATTGAGCTAAGGCCTAATCCTGACTTAGTCTAAGCCCTGTCTGTGAAACCAGCCCTTTGTTTACCTATAATAGTAGTCAATGTCAACCTTATTCAAATTAGGTTTTTAAATTTAAATAGTTTTTAAACCCATTATCACATTTATATTGTTGTCACATTAGTATTTATATTAAATTGCTTCAATACAACATCCCACTCTCACTCATTTACATTTTTAGTTTCTAAACAATATAGGCCTGGTTTCACAGACCGGGCTTAGACTAAACCAGGATTATAGCTCAATTAGTACATTTAAGTAACTTTTATAAATATGCCTTAGAAACAAACATTAACAAAGTGCATCTTGAGACCAAACAAAGGCATTGATACAGTTTAAAATCAGTCAGTGCAAGTTTCTTTTAATTGAAAGAGCTCAGACTTACATTTTAGCCAGGGACTAGGCTTAAGCCTTGTCTGTGAAACTGGGGGATCAAGTCATATATGCTCAAATAATAACTATGTACAAGTTTGGGATTGTTAAGGTTATACTAAAAAGTTAAGATAATATTTTAATATACATATTTTGTGCTAAGTATACTACAAATACCTGTCTGTGTAGATTCACAACTAAATCAACCAGGTAACATCCATTTAATTTTATTGCAATCACTGGACTATAAAATAATCACCCAGACGTTTCAATGTCTATCCAAACACCTTCCTAAGTTGTAAAAACAGGAAGTAACTCTGGCAAATATATCCACAAAAGTAACATGATCAACAGACCTGTAAAGGTCACTGACCACTGGGTTAAACATGTAATATGTGCCAGACTAGATGGTGTTGCTACTCATGACTGTGCCTCTCCTCGCATATGCTGCAAATTCTTCTGGGCAGGATTCGGCAGTCTTCTTGCATCTACAACAAAAGAAACACAATTTTCATGATCATGAGGTGAGAATTCTGGATAGAGAAGTTAGATGGTTTAAAAGACGCATAAAGGAAGTGAGTCATGTAAAGGTGGAGTGTCCCTCTTTGAATAGAGGAGGGGGTTTGAGACATCATCTGTCCCATGCCTATAATGTTGTAGTGGAAACAATGCCACAACGCTGCATGGAGAGATTGGGTGCTCCACCCGGAGAGGAGAAGGGGCACCATCATGAGTAGCAACACCATCTACTCTGGCACATATTACACGTTTAACGCAGTAGTCACATGGCCTTTACAGGTCTGTTGTTCATGTGATTGTCATGGATATATTTTCAAGAGTTGCTTCCTGTTTTTACAACTGAAGAAGGTTTTTGGATAGACACCAAAACGTCTTTTTGATTATTTTATAGTCCAGTGATTTTAATAAAATGAAATGTTTTGAACACACAGTGCTTTGCGAAAGTATTCATACCCCTTAATTCTTTCACATTGTGTTATGTTGCAGCCTTATGTTAAACTGCTTTAAATTGCTTTTTTCCCCACATCAATCTACACTCCATACACCATAATGACAAAGCAGAAAACAGGTTTTTAATAACTTTGCAAATTTATTAGAAATAAAAAAAACTAAAATGAATCCATTGCAAAAGTATTCATACCCTTATGTCCCTATTCTGGGACACTTGAAATTTAGCTTAAAAGCACTCATATCACTTGTAGATGTTACTAGACTTCGAGTGGAGTTAAACGGTGGCAAATTCATTTGAATGAGTATGATTTGGAAGGCACATACCTCTCAGAAAAGGTCTAACAGCTGAAAATGTATATCAGAGCAAAAGCCAAGCCAGAGCCCTGGCTTGAACGCAGTGAAATATTTCTGGAGAAATCTGAAAATGTCTGCCAGCTCCCATCCAAGCTGACAGAGCTTGAGAGGTGAAGAGGTGAAGTAAAGAATGGCAGATAATTGGCAAATGCAGATGTGGAAAGCTTGTCACAAATTGTCTTATTGTATAAAAAAAAATAGTTTATGAAGTTTACATCGCATATATATCAAGCAGATCTGCATTTATGGTTAATTCAATTCAGTTTTATTTATACAGCACTAAATCATAAATATTGTTTCATAGCACTGTTA